>JXXA01015613.1:0-13496 GCA_000956255.1 Anopheles punctulatus
CCCCCGCTGCCGTCGGTTCAACGATCACTTTTTGGCCGCCCTGGTGCTGGGTGCCTTGCAGCAACTGTTGCAGGTTTGAGGGTGTCACCACCTTTTGGACTGGTGTCGAGGTGGTTAGCAGCTGATGACTACCACCCGTTATCACCTTCTGCAACGTGCTCTGATTATTTATCACGATTTTCTGTGGTGTTGTGGCGGCAGCAACAATTTGCTGTACATTTTGAACGCCACTCGTTGAGGTTGCCGTTTGAACCTTCAAAAAGCAAAATAAAACAATAATTAAATTAATACAAAATATAATAACACAGATTCATAATCTTTTGTGACGAAAGACGTACTGCTACTCTTCTTATTAAAAAAAACCTTACTAAAAAGATTTGTTTTTATTAACAGTATTCACGGCTGTATGTAGCCATATTGTCAGTGCCTACTTGCACTGACAGACATTTTTAACCTCAGGGCATTTCCTCCCTGACCTCCCATTTCCAGGGCATTTTTTTACAACTTAAAATTTGTGAGAGTTAAACAGCTTAACTGAATTCTCGATTGTTTTCGTGCTGTAATTCAATGTTCAAACATAGCATCGAAACTACTTATTTTATAATCCAATTGGGACACTTTTAAGATCATGCATCGAATGTTTGCCTTCTCATCGATGAGTTTTGCCACATACGTACCTTGTGCAGAAGTTGTCTCTGTACCACCTGTTTTACTGGTTGCGCTACAGTCGTTGGGGTGGACGATACGCTGCGCATCACCACCCCTTTGTTGAGTATGTGCTGTGTCGGTGTGGAAGGATTACTGCTTTCGCTGCTGGAAACCGTAGCAGTTGACGAGCCGGCTATGGCACTAGAGTTCGGTGTGCCTTGCTGACCAACCTTCACTATTTTCTGGCCAATTTTCGTTATCATTTGTTTGGGTGCTAATGAATAAAGAAAACAATGCAATAGAGTAAGTAATCAAATATGTTTAAAATTTGAAAAAACGATTTACAACAGTCACAAAAAATACTCACAATTGGGATTGCTGCTAAGCACGTGCAATTTACCGTCCGGGGTTTGAATAAGTTGCTGGCCCGGATTTAGTCCTCGTACGCTCACTTTACCGTCCGGACCGCGAATGATTTGTACCTTCTGCGGTCCGTCCGGTTTGGGTGTGGAAGATGCAGTAGCACTAGCACCAGCAGTTTGCTGCCCACCAACGGTGTTAGAAGTGGTCACGCTCTGCTGTATGATCTTGGTCGTACCGTCCGCATTCTTAACCAAAATTTTGCGATGTATAATACCGGTTCCTTTCGGAGTGCTACCACCTTCTACGAACGGGAACGAAAAAAAAAAACAAATAAATAAACGCTTACTATCCTGCTTTTGTGTACGATTTTTTACACCTCTTTCACCGAAACATACCTTGCTTCATCTCCAACGCTCGCTTTTGGTTGTGAGCGGCCCGCTGCAGGCGCAATTGTTGTTCCATCTTTTCGTTGATCTCATCACGCGATGCTTTGTTGATGATGGATGAGGTGATGGACGACTTGTTTCCTGGTCCTGCACCCGCTGCACCACTGGAGGAAGCAGTCGCTCCTGTGGAGTCGGCACCGTTGCGATTAGCGCTCGCCGGCAGCTTGCCAGTTGCGTTGCGTGTGACTGGCTGAGCGGAAGCGGCAGCTAGCTTTTCCTGTTTTTCACCGTACAACTTAATTTCCCACAGTTCCAGCTTATCCTCGTCGATCCACTCTTCAGAAACTTGCGGTTCGGTGTGCTGCGGCGACTCGGCACATTTTCGTTTACGCAATCCGGAACGAATCGATTGCACCTCTGCAAGTTCAAAGGAAATAAAACTTCAAAAATCGATTCGTAATAGAAAATAGTACTAACTCGCGAAAGGTTTAACCAAATTTGAAAAAAGCTGTTGTTATTGCACATAAAAGACTTTGTATGCTTTGACAAATTCACTTTTAAATTCATGCATCCCACATGGGTAATACTTTTGTAAACATCTCGACTGACAAAAAATATTGTAAACACCTGCCTGAACAACCTTTCATTTAGACTGCAATTAGTAGCCCACAATAATCGACGAATGTAACATATCTTACCTCGCACTGTTTTCGGTAGCTCTAGAGGAATTACCACTTTCCGGCGCAGATACTGCAGTCGCTCGTTAAACATTCCGACGTGTCGGTGACGCAGTAACTCCAGCGACATAATTTCCGACTCGGTCGTCACCTGGTGCTTACCGTCGGCCGTCAGCGGCTTCGCAGCCATGTCATCCCACCGGAGGCAGGTCCATAGAATGCGTAGCTGCAGCCCGACTGCCGCCAGCGTGGAAAGATTCACGCTCCGGTACAACCAGCAGGTGCGAAACAGTGGTCTCGAGCACGGGTACGGCCAGACAGAGCTGTTCGTCTTGGCAAGATGATGAAACCCGGCCACCGGCAACCGACCGCCGTGTTTCGCGAGCTTAAACAGCTCACCGCGCGGCAATACCATAATCGACGAGACACCCGGTTTCTTTGTGCGGAAATAGTTCACCACTGGATAGCGCGGTTTCCCATTACCCAGCACGGGAATGCGCTGCGGCGGTTCGGGTTTCGTTGATGCAGCAGCGGCCCCAATTCCGGCCTTCACCGCCGGCGGGAGCGTTTTTTTGAGATAAATACGACCACGGGTGCTGCCTACGGAGTACACACGCACCGTACCATCTGGTGCTTCTTCCTTCGGTTCATCCGCTTCCTCTTTCTTCACGCTACGTGATGGTAGCGCAAAGCGTCGGTTCGGTCGAACTGGCAGCAAAACCTCCAGCTTCTTTTCCGGTGGCGCTGCTACCGACGGTTCGGTTTCTTCCAGCTTTACAACTGACGGTGTCGCCGTCGCCACCGGAGCATCTTCACTGGCCGATTTTGCGGCAACGCGTGACGAGCGTCCGCGCCGTGTACTAACTCGTCTTTCGCCATCCGTGGGCGCACTGTTGGAAACATCCGAGGCGGATAGAGAATTCGAGTTAGAGTTCTCACCCAGCGGCATGTCATCGTCCAGCTCCATCGGTTTGGCGTCGTCGATCGTAGGTGTCGTGGTGACATCGAGCATTGCCGCGGTCGCCGTATCTTCACTGCTGCAAACGACCTCCTCCTTCACCACATCATCACAGCAATCCATGGGGATGGCCATATCCGGTTCCTCCCGCTTGATCTCAGCCGCTTCATCCTTCGGCTTCGTATCCATGTCCGCCGTCAGCTTGGTGAGCAGTTCAGCATCGTACTCGACCAACGTGCGCTTCGACCGTTCCAGATCGTCGTTCAGAGTTTTGAACAGATTTACTGAGAAGTTGGTGAGCAGCGTTTCGAAGCTTTCCTTCTTCGCTTCCGTTAACTTCTGCTCGAGTATGGACTTGGTGGGATTGAGGACAGCGGTGCCTGCTCCCGAGCCTTGATTCACCGCCGAAGCTGCTGCAGCGGACGATTGCTGCAGGCTGCTGGTGTGCTGAATTTCCAGTACCTGCATCTGCTTTAGCAATGCGTGCAGTTGCGCCTTCAGCGATGCACGCTGGCGGCACAGTGGCGAGTAGCAGCTCGCCGCCACCTCGGTGGTGTTGGAAACCCCGCAATCGACTGTGTAGCACTTCAACTGCGTGGCCATCTTTTGTGCGTAGTAATACTTCACGCGCAGCTCTTGCGCTTGAATCGCGAGTGCTTGCATGCGCTCCCGGTGCTGCCGATTCCGAAGATGCTGCTGGTAAGCGGTCACGTGCGGTTTCACAGCGACCCCTCCACCCACAACACCCGTTCCACGACTGTTGATGATACGCTGCAGCTGCTTTTCGATGCACTCACTGGGCGGAAGCACCCGCACCGTGATGACCGTCGTCGTCGTGCCAGTGGCGGAAGATTCCGTTTTCGACATGACAGCTGGCTCATCACCCAAACCCTCGTCCTGCCGCTCCTTGGCAAGCTTAATGCGCTGCTCTTCGGCATCGCGCAAATTCAACCGTCGCTGCAGCAACCCATCGAGTAACGGACATTTTCGACCCACCTTGGGGTACAGTATGCGCCCCTGCGGGGACGCTAGAGCACGCGACACATCTATTTCGCCGCTATAGACCTGGGGCACTGTGAACGTTTCGATCTGAGTGAGCTTCTGCACTAGCTTCTCGTTTAGCGTGTCGATGTCGGTTAGGTAATCTACAGGCGGATAAGTACGCTCACTGTCCGTTGCACGCACGAACGCTTCGTATGTTCGCCAGTCGAGCTTCTGCACCTTTCTGCTTATGCTGGTGTTGCTCGATTCCTCTACTTCTAGTTCCGTCGCTGGTGGCGCTGTAGCCGACGCTACCACCACCGGGAGTACTATATGCGACGGTTCACCAACCATCCGCCCTGGCATTGCTAGCGGTTTCTTCCGTCGTCCGTTCCCGACCCATATCCAATCCCACTGGCCGTGGATACGATACTCCTCACCCTTTTGCTTCCACACCTGGTGCTTCAGTCCAAGCGAATACTTGACGAAGTTAATGGCTGTCCGGTTGCGCTCCTCCTCATCGTCGCGCTCACGTTTTTCTCGCTTCTCCAGCTTTTTCTTTTCTTCGCGCTCGGCCAGCGTGATACGGTACATGCACGTGTGACCAAGCTGTTCGTGCCAGACGCTAGCGAACACGACACCGCGAAGACAAGCCTGAAAGATGCAGAGGGCGCGCGCGAATTCGGCCGGTCGTGTGCACACACCGATCGCGTTGGCCCAAATTTTCCGCAGTCGGTTCCAATTATGGTGCAGGAACGGGGTCGCAATCGACTGTTCCAGCGCGAGCAGCGTCTGTCGAATGGTGGTGATGATCTGCTGTTGCGTTGCGTACTGTCCACCACCGAGCCATTTGAACTCGGATACGGGCGTCAGCGAGAATTTGTGCGAAAGGTGCCGCTTCTTGTCCCGCTCTTCGTTGCGCTGCGGCTTGTTCAACGCAATTGGGTGCACCGTGTACTGGTTAATGTATGTTTTGTGCCCATTTTCCATGCCGAGCTTGAAGTATAGCGTCCCGTTCGACAGCTGAGTTACCTTTTGGCGTGTCAAACGATCGATTCCGTCGGGTGTGGCGGCACCAGCTGTCGTACCGCCTCCAGAACCACCACCGCTTGTCACAACACTGGACACAGGTTCATCTCGAACATTTTTCTTCTTCAATTCATCCAAATTGAACGTTCGGGGAGTGAGCGACCCTGTCTTCGAGCGCGTCACATGTTTGCTACCGCCACCGCCATTAAGCTGCTGCTGCTGCTGTTGCTGCTGTGCGTCATCATCCTTTCCACCGGTAACATTCGATTCATCACCGGTACCTTCTTCTTTCTCTTCACCGGTAGTTGTTTCCTTTTCTTCTTCCCCTTGACCATCTCCGTCTTCCGCAGCGTTTCCTTCCTTTCCTTGTTCCGATAACTCTTGCTGCTGCTGTCCGAGCAACTTTTCGACACGCTGATTGTCAACTTCAAAGTAGGATTTTTTCGCACCCTTGTGCTGTTGTGTGAGCGTCTCGGTTAGTGTCATCTGACGCACGATGTCTTCGCGATACTTCTGATCCAGCTCCTGGTACAGTTCCGCCTCCAGCTCGTCTGGATCGAGTCGGGAAAGAAGTAACTCAAACTGCTTCACCGTGCTGTAGTACCACACCTGAGTTGCGTCCTCACTTTCGACGAAGATCCGCCGCACCACGAACCAGTACTTGCGACCGTGCCGATCAAATCCGAGCATCTCCTGGCGCGACAGCATGCCCTGCTTTTCCTGAATCGAGATGCAGTCGATTACGCCGGACACTTTGTGCGATTTACACAGATTGCACTGCCAGTCACCCTTGGGTACGTCCACCAGCGGTGGTTCTACACACTCCAGATGGAACACGGCCGGACATGTCTCGCAGCACAACAGTTCACCGACCCGATGGCAAACGCGACAGTGATCATCGTACCGGATCGCCTCCTGCATCACATCGTCCCTCACCTGCGTCGTGACCAAAAACTGATCGGTCAAAAACTGTAGCACATACAGCCGATCCTCAGCTGGCACGTACGGATACTCAGTCGTGGTTAGTATCTTCAAAACCCCCCGATCAAGGCTGGCATCGCTTTCGATATAACTGCGTAGTACTTCTGGCCAGGTAATATAGTCGATCAGATAAAGCGCTATGTTCACGCTATCCTTCTGATCGAGCGGTGCAAAGTGCGTCTGCTGCGAGTCCTCCTCACGCAATATCGCCTTCAGCAGCATTATGTGCAGCTCGGTCAGCAGGGCGCTCTGTTCCTCGCTCCAGATGGCGGCGCAAAAATCCTCAAACCGAAACGGGGACAGCCGTACCTGGTGCCTGAAGCGACGGATGATTTCGTAGATGGACGTGCATTTGAGCACGATGTCTGTAGGCACTAGCAGATCCTTTGACGATTCCGGCAGCTCTAGTGGTGGTACTTCGCGCTCCTGCAACCAGACCGGGTCCGGGCTCGGATCCTTCAGATAGAGCGTTCCGTTCAGACCCGTCGTTCCACCGGTTGAGCTGATCATGGAGAAATCACTGTCCGATTCGTGGCCGAGACTATCGTCTGAGTCACTAGGCGAACGCAAATAGTCGTCATCGAGATCGCTCTTGTCGCTGTCGTCACCGAAATCGGAACCGTAATGATATTCGGAGTCATGGTATGAATAAGCTGTTGGGAAGTACAAAGATTTTTTTAAAATTTTAGATACATAAATTTTACTAATTAGTTTTAACCTATTATTGTTACAAAGACACATTTTTAGTTTGGAGCAATTGTTCAAATCGTTGATTCAATATGGTTTGAATAATTCGCGCTATACTATCGATTAACACAACAGTTCAACATTTCTAGTTTTAAAATATTTTTAAAATGTATGGCCAAAAAACTAACTTGATTCTTATCTCTTGATGGAAACTTAATATTTTTCTTCTAAAATCGATCATAATGATGTGCAAAATCATTATTTGTGCAACAATTTAAGATTAAAAAAAAACAACATTTCATATTTAATATTCTTAAACGTTTAAAGAGAGTGATACGGAGAGCACTGATCTAAACAGAAAAAAATATAAAATAAATTACGGAGACTCAGTTGAATTTTTTTTAATGAGATGATACACTACATTTGAAAAAAAAAATCTATGTTGATGCTTAAGTTCTGTTCAAGTTGCTGTGATAATCGAAGATTTTTTTTAGCTAAATTTGAGTAATTTTAGCTATACTGATATCACTATGGAAAGAGTTTACGAACAGTTTACAAATCAAGTAAAAATAATAAAAAGTTAACAGAATTCTAAACAAACCCAAAACATTATTAAATTTTGTCTCCGTTGCCAAAGGAACATACTTTTCGTAATATTTTTATTGTGAGGTTTAGGTAGGTTAGGTTATACTTTGGTTTATTTCACCACCGCAAATACACACATTCACACGCAACAGGTTTAAAAAAGTGACAACAAAACAGAAAATAGACTCAAAAGGGAATTTCATCAAAACAACGCTACATTCCCCCGTCACACATCACGCAATCGCCCTTCCTTTACCCTCTTGCAAGTCCCTTGCATCCCTACGACTTAACTGTCAAAAAGAAGGTTCAGTCGTGAGAGCGAAAAAATGGAGGGAAAACGAACACACGCACGCACACATACCGCCAACCAATATAGTGTGCGCAGAACAAGGGGCCTGTCTCTGGATGTTCATAGCGTGCGTGTATGCTGTGTGTTGGTTGTTTTGAGACGAAACATGAAACAAGAATACATGTTTGCATCATAGTGTTACTTTCAGTTGAGTAAATTACTAAAACGATAAAATATTTATATGTATGAAAAGGCTTACTCACCTTTCCTGGAAGTGGAATTATTGTGTCCACCTCGACCCCGACCGCTAGGTCTGCCGCGTGGATTCGGCTTTCTGCCTCTGGTACTCTTTGCTGCCGGCGTCCGCCGGGAGGTGGAAGGACGGCTCTCTTCACTTCCGTGCGGCGACGAGGCACGGGACGCGGACGGTGTGCTTCCCTCACCATCTTTGCATAAATATTTGGGCTTCTTCATCAGATGGTACTGGAACTTCTTTGGTCGCTCCATGGTGGCAGTTTTTGGCGGACGCCCCCTTCGTTTGCCTACGGACGCACTGCCGCTCGCGCCATTTGACTGCCGTCCAGTCATTGTAAAGTTGTTTGGAACTTGTTTTCGGCGCGCAAAATGCTCGAATTTCAAAACATCAATTTACCAACGAACGATACACGAACGTTTCCCTTGGTTACTACTCAGCATGCCTTAGTAAAGTGTTCATAGCCGAACTATGAGGCTCGTTGATATTAGAAGTTGGAGTTGTAGATTTCCCGTAGTCGTGGGATTCTCCACAAGTGATGTTCCAGTTAAAAAATGTCCTTAACTTAGAATGCCTTCTTCTACTGCCGTAATTCACCGTTCGATGAGTATGCCTATGAAAAATATGAAAAAAAATATTAATACAATAGCACTTTGAAGAACCTGTCTAGAACTAGTATGATAGCAAGGTTTCATAGGTTATGTTGAGGCGTGCATCTATATCAAAGCATTAAATGCATCAACATACATTATAAAGCATAGTTTCATATACCCGTATGCTTTATCGCCAAATGCAATTTTTCGATTCCAATTACGAATTTAGGAGTCCATCATCAATTAATTTGCTCCTCAAGCGTCCCTTAACACTACCACAAATGTTTTCCCTCGATTTCGCATTTTTGCACTTATGGTTTGTTCAGTTGTTCGATTTGTTGATAGTTTTCACCTGACTTAGCCGCATTGCATTGCCAAGGATGCAACCAGGTACCAGGGGCAACGAATTTTCAACCGAGTTGTATGTCCACCTTTAGCCAAAGCGCACAAGCACACATTTTCAGCCACACGGACACTAAAAGCTATGGCGAACGTAAAACCTACCTTCGTTCGATGATAAAGTCCGAAGTGGCCGCGGTGTTTCGGGGGTTTCGGCTCTAATTCACACCAGAATTGTTGTCACCTTGTTATTGCACTTTATTCTGTCCTGACACATGTCAAAATAGTGGTAATTTTCTTCCTTTTTCCCAGCCAAACCGAGAACCCGAATTGTTCGGTGCCTTAGCTCTGGTCTGTCTTTTCGATCCCTACTTTGCTCACAGAAGACGCACTTCTGCAGAACATGACGCGAGGGCCTCAAATGTAGGGAAAATTGCGATCATGTACGGCGCACATCAAAGCTCGACGCTGATTGGTCCAAGCATTAGGTCGCCATTTTGACGAACGGCAAGCGTCAAAGCCTTGTGATAATTTCTGCTCGTCGGCGTCTGCTGCCAAGTGAAGCATGCAGGAATGGGTTCGGAGTAATTCACGATTAATTTTTGAAATACGTGATTAATTTTCCCAAGCACACACATTCGTTTTATATCACATTTTCACGAATTTTCACTACCGTCAGCGTGCAGCCAATCACAGTTGAGCTTCTATTTCGCTACGCTGCTAGCGCCATCTGCAGGTAACGCGCATACCACGCATCCTCAGTGATTCTGCATCGCAACCAGAGCGAATAAGGCCTATATCGCTTCTCGCTCGCACCCCGCTAGCGTCACAATACCGAAGCAAAGATGCGTCTTTTTCTTTAGTGATTTTCGGTAGACCGTTTAATGTTTTTATTACCGAATGCAACAGCGGGTATTTAACGGCGCTCAATCACTGTTGTTTGTACAGTGTTTATTTTAAAAAACTTTGCACTGTTTTCATCGAAATTTCCAGGAGCCATTTGCAACATAACAACACAACCTTGGCAACCAAGCCACACTGCACCTTGTCGATTTTTAACCAACCACAAATGATTACGGTACGTTAATGTAGGCGCACTACTATAAACAACACTGCACAACCATTACTGTTTTAGAGTAACTATTTCACTTGCTTTTTCTTTACGAAACATATAACATATTAGCAATGTACTTACCTGCTTGTGCATTTCGCTGCTGTATCGATGCCGATGTTGTGTGTGTGTTTGGTATTGACAGTTCGCCTGGCTTGATGCCTGGCGCGAAAACGTCGCTACGTTTTTGAGCCAAGTGAAAAGCGAAAATATAACCAGGAAGCTAGTAATTGTTTATATATGCGTTATTGATTTTATTCATGATTCTTCATCTACAATATAATATTTTACTCCGCTTAAACATGCTTGACAGTCATCGACGGTAAACCTTTTTTTGAAACGATATTGACAACCAGCTTAGCTATAAACGCACAATGTTCTTCCAAACAAAACGTACGTTTGACGTCAAACGTATGGAAGAATTTATTGTCAATTTGGTGCAAACCTTTCGCGGCAGAACTGTGTCTTTCATTAACGATATTAAAAATATGCAACAGCACGTGTTTTCTTGGCGAATGGATAAATTTAAAAATGTGTTGGTGGTATTTAGGTCTTCCATCCTGTTTATCATCTAGCTGCCATTATTCCGATTGACTGCCACGAATCATATTTATTTTTCGATCTTTATATAGCATAACAATATATGTAATGTTATATATAGAATAATTTGAATTGTTTCACAATTTGTTGTACCAAACTATGCACTGCACTATATTCCATATATCTCGCAATTGACAACGACATTTCGATCGCAATTCGGCTCAAGAGATTATTATTTCAACATTCTTTGATACACATGATCTCTGTATTTACTATGAAATTTAAACAAGCTATAACGGTCAAACTAAAAACAATATGTATGTGAAATTTGAAGATTCCAACGTTTTCATATCAAACAACGCTACATTTTACAGTGAATTACATTTCCGCCCTATCACTGCATTGTGGTTCAGTTAATATCTCGTTCTCTATCGCGACTGGGACTCCTGCATTTTCAACCGGCGTCGTAGGGCGTACTGATTCGATAGGCACGGACGGAAAGTTGGCCGTTTTATGCTGATTTTTCATTTGTACAAGCCAATTCGGTCGTACGGTGGGAATCAAACGCAAATCATTGGGCGTTTCATCGTTTGTGTACAGCCGATCGCAGAAATAGATACGCTTGATGCGCACGTTTGCGTGGATCTGCAACCGTACCGTTTCGATGTAATTGGTACCGTAGGAACGTCTTACAAATTCAGCCAAGTTTAACTGCACTTGATTCCAGTTCGGCACCAGCGACAGCGGCATCGTTGTACTGAAGCTAGCAATGCGCGTCGTACTCTGATAGTTGGAGAAGCGTAATCGCCGCAATGATTGCCTATCGTCCAGAATCTGTAAGCAATGCGATATAATAGAGAAGATTCCAAAACTCAGGTATCTTCAGACCATCGGTTAAAGCTGCTCACCTGAACCTCAAATGAGAAGAAATTTTTCATATTTTTTAGCAGAAGTATCAAAAATGGAAGCTTTATGCAGAGTGACGGACACGGTGCACAAGGGGCTACCATGTATGTTGTGGCTACGTTGACACCGGTCAGCTCAAAAACCAACGAACGGATATCCTCATCCGTTAAACGTCTGGAGTGGCCATTTTTCGTGTGTACGTCCCAGATAGCAAGCGGTTTGCTGCCTGCACTACTGAACACCGTCACGAATCGGTGCTGGAAGGTGTCGCGGAACATCGATTCTTTCAAAGAATTAAAAAAAAAAATACTACCAACAAGACTCTGGAAAACGCAGCGTTTTGACGGCGACTGCTTCACGTTTGTAACACAGACTACTAGGATTTGATGCATGACATATTCTAGGTGGTTTCTTTCCATTATACAGATAAAAAAACCATTTTGTAGCGTCCAACGATAGAAGCTCATGAAAACAATTTTAAAATATGAATTTTCTGAACAGACTGATTCAGATTTAATAATTTCTCTGTACGCGATCCTTGACGGTTACCGATGCTAAATGAGGAAAAAATCGATGAGCATTTAAAATCGAAAGGTCATCAGAACTGCAGCTGTTAGTGCACGAAAACGAAAGGATGTGGTGACGTCAATCAGAAACAGTTTGGGGTAAAGGGTTCGCTGCTGCGCTTTGAATTTCCCTCTCTGCTGACCTACATTAACCAAACACTCTATTGCCGATTCCATCGCTATTTTTGCACCACTATGGTTACCATGGAAGTGACCGAGCACTGCTAATCGACTGTTTGGTAAGCTCTAGCATTTAAGGGAGGGTTTGTGTTTTTATTTTCACTCGGGCCACTCATGTGTACAGTATTGGATTGCTTTGTTTCTCCTCGCCAAATTCTTCGTCGAAATGGAAAGAAGCAGCTCCCAGCAGCAAGAGCGCAAAAAGCGTCGGGAATCGAAGCGCAAGGCTGGAGAGAAGAGGAAATCAAAAACCAACCGTTCGGAAGAAAGTTTAAATCCAAGCTATACGAATTTACAGCCCCCGTAGTAAGATTATTCTATCATAGCGATGAGTGTAAAATGTGTTTTATTTCATAAAAAGTACTTAAAAAATATGAAACATTTCCAGCACCGCTGTGTGTCGCCAGCGCTATCATGCTTATAATTGCTTGTACGAGAAACAGTTTAACCACGAGCTGAAAATGCTTGAGTTGATGCAAAATTCGGCTTACGACTCGATGCGTTTCCATCGGTACGAAAACGACGGAAAAGTACAGTATAAAATCGTGGCCGTCTAATATATATACATTCTTTTTTTCAGCCACTTCGCCATAACCACACTGTGGCCTCCACTACACACACGGAAGGAAATTGAGTTTGTGTTGGATAAATTTTTCCGCCATCCCGAACGACAGACACGTCGTTTGCATGAAATTATGAAAGGTCCCGTTCATTAGATGTTATGCCGTGTTGAATGTTTTCATAGCGGTTGGATTGAACATTGGCAGCATCGTTGGAACATAGATTTGGAACAGAGTTCTCAATAATAAACAAATGCGCACGATAAGTTGTAACAGCGTCGAATTGATTTGCTAGAGTAAAGAAACATACGTTTCAACGTTTATTTTAAACTTCATTCTGGTGGTTTAAGTTCTATTTGAGTGCTCTGTGATGAGCACCCATGCTATTCATTACCTCGTATGTTTAGTAAATACGAATATTTCTGTATATATGTCATGTTATGGTTATAGTGAATTTGAACAAAGGTTCAGAATTTAGCACGTTGTTTTTGACTAAAATTTGGCGTTTTGTAGCAATAATTAATCTGGCTCTGTTTATAATCGTCATCAACATTTTTCACTTTTAAATTCGCATTACTACTACTACAACTACTACGGCTCACATTCGATGGGCATGTTTGGTTTTGGTGGATTGTGTTTTGCTTGAGTTCATTTAAAGAAACTTTAATGTTGACTGCTATTCTTTGCTCAATCGTTAATATATTTTCTTAGCAGATTATTACCATTTCGAAATACTTTGGTCACACTGGTTACTGCTAAATACTTTGTTTGGATAAACTGTATAAAGCCACTATCTAGTGAAGTAGGACTGTGTCTCGGCTAACTGTGCCAAAAAAGGTATGTATGAAGATGACATTCTTTCTT
>JXXA01015617.1:0-10276 GCA_000956255.1 Anopheles punctulatus
GGGGGGTGCCCCCCAAACAATTCCGCACCATCTCGCATCATTGTCACAAGCAGCATAGCGGTCCATTTCATAGGTGCTTCTCTCTGTCTTCTCTCGGCCAATTCGAATCCGGTCAGAGTGGCCAGAGCGTCGAAGTTAATCCTTTAATTTTGCATTAATCTTTCCACCGCTCTCGACCAACCGAAACCGAGGTGGAAGGGCCCGTTTGCAGCTGCATTCGATAGTGTCCCCGTGCCGACCGCGCATTCCCTGCTCCTCACCCGCAGCATCGTTCGTTTGGTCGGGGAATAAATTATTCCAAAACCATAAACGTATTTGGTTCAGCTGCCATAAGAAACCTTTATTATCGGGCATTTCCTTATTTTGCCGTGTTGGATAAATCTGGTTTTACGTGACGCAGCAGCGTGGTTAGGGTTGCTGTGAGGGAGCGCGGGGTGTGCAGTGTTGTCCGGGTTGGAATCCATCAACTTCTTACTTATTTCAAAATTATTGTAAACCACTGCCACTCATCGTACCTGCTTGATCCCTGGTTTACCATCCGCCCCTGTATAATCCATCATGTTGCAGCGAACGTTGAAAACTGCGATCAATGCTGTTTTCCGTTCCCAGTCGTGGGATTCCGTCCCGTTGTCCTTTCGCTACTGTTTGTCTCAGTTTGTCTTAGTTCGCTGTGTCGCGTCGAGTAGGTGACGGGGAGCAGGGTGTATACATACAAATGATCACTACCTCGCTCCATTCTGGTTTTCTTCATCTAAGGCACATTTCGAGTCATCTTGCTCACATTTGTCTGATATTAAAAGTTTTTATCTTTTCTTCAATCCCGTGAATGGATATAATTTAGCTAAGCCAACAAGATTTGCAAGTATGATACACCTTTTAGAATATTTTTACACTTTCATTCATCAAATTTGTTATAACTTGATCGGAAAATTTGTTCTTTTTTAGATGATGTTTAATATAAACGATATAGATTTTTTTTTTAATTCTTTTAAAAAGTGTTTGCTATTTTAAAAAAAATGATTAAACAAGCTTTGATTTTGCATATGTAGCGTCTGAATAGATTGGAATAAATGTTCAATTACTAAATAAATTTAAAGAAAAAAAACATGATGTCAACTATAAACTAATGAAAAATGCACTAGCATATTTTAAAAGCAGTAATATAATAACAGTACATACGTTATTTCTCTTTACTCATAATACATAAAACTTCTTTTTGGAAGGCTCGCTATTCATGCTGATAGATTCACATTTGTTAAGTTTACCAAATCGCAAAACACATAGCGCACCAAGCTTGGATTTAATCTCTCCAAACAATCGATTGGCACAGTTCGACAACTATTTCTGCAAGCTCGATACGAGACATGCTAGTTCGTACCGTGTCAATGCTTTCACGGAGGTACGCTTTCACAGCCGCGGAAACAAAAACCCATGTGTCAAACGGAACGAGCTAGACATTCGCGATCACGAGCTAAACATCGTCATCGATAGGTTACGAAGATTTACAGGCTCGCTCGCACAATTCACAGCTCCTCGCTGACCCCCCCCCTCCCCCCTCATGCATGGGCTCTGCGTGTTGCGTTAAGCAGCATAAATCTTTGCTCCGCGTATCTCCTTCCAATCGTCTAACCCCTTGCCCTGCCTACCGCTGCGTATTTATGCGTTTGCGATCGAGGTAATAAGGCAACGCGTTGCGGCGTGGCGAGCGAATTCAAGAGTGTGTTTCTTCCTGTCCAGTGCAGTGGAAGAAACGACGCAAATCAAGCGCAAGAACTGACCAAAGCGAACCATAAGCGCATAATAATGGACATCTTGAAGAAGTTTCCACTGATCCCGGGAGCATTCAGCTAACCTGGACGCAATATCGACCGCTATCGATCCTGGTTCTGACAATTCATCGCCGAGGATTGTCTTGCTATGACCGGGGCTGTGCGTCCGTAGCCCGCCTGCCTGTCTGCCTGCCCTGCACAGACCTTTCCTTCGTTGCAATATGTAAAATAGTTCTTCATCAACCCCTCCTACCGCACCCCACAGCCCGTCTCCTTTTCTTGCTGGGTTAGTTTGATTATTTATATGTTTGCGTATTATTTCTATATTCTTTATTGAATTATTTTATTCCCATTGTATTCCAAGTTGCCTTCTGCACTGTCCCGTTGTATTTGATCGCCGTGACAGTTTTTTTGTTGTCTTCGATTCTTTCATTACCCACTCTTCATTTCCACTCACTGCGATTGTGTATAGATCATGGGTGATCTCATTTGATCTTCTTCGTGAATCGCCAATCGCCGTAGATTGAATATGTTAAAGCTTTCTAAAGTATGTTTTACTGTTAAAAAATGAACAAAAATGTGAGGTTAAATTTCCATGATAACAAACATAATTCAAACATTCCGTGAGTACATTAATTTTCTTACGATTTTGTGGAACTGGTAATTTTTATAACAACTAAAAGACTAATATTATAATTTTAAATTATTACAACTACCTTGCTTTTGAAATTAAATAAATAAAACTGAGAAATCTAACAAAACTACAATTTAAATCGCTTCAAAATATTCGTAAAACATTCCACTACCATCTCATACAGCGTGCCTGAATTTTGCTTCATTTTACAAAGGGATTAATTTAATACGTGCTATCGTTCGCGACAACACTCGGTGGGTGTAAGAAGCCTTCACCCGAAACGCCTGTCCGTCTGGCAAAATAACAACCAGTCCACACGTTCGCCCTCGAGGCCCGAGATCGGCGAAGGCGAGAAGAAAACGTACGCAAAACATCCACCCGAACGGCTAGCGGTAAACTTATTTCGATAATTATTGAATAATAAATTACACCTACAGGGTCGCATTACGGCGAATCGATCCGTAGGATTAAGAGAAGCCACCATGATCGTCCAGATCGACGAACAAGGAAACACCAGGCCGCACCAGCTGAGAAAGGCACTCTTGGCTCGAGGCTGCAGTTTGAATGTGTTCTTTTTCTATCTCTCTCTCTCCCTCTCTTTCATTACAGATGAAGTTGCACCGCTTCATTTGCGCGAGTGTACAGCGCTGCTTTTATATCCTTTTGCATCGGCGCACTTCGGGCGTGAGGTATGGAAAATGGTCCAGAAATGAGTTCTACAAAAACCAATGTATAAAACACAGTATGGTTGGTAACAAAAAAGCAAGTTGATGTAAGCGTAGATTAGATGGTAATATTTTCTTTGCGCAAATAAAACTACTTGATTCTCGTTTCCGTAAATCGTAGCACACTGTGCGTCTTACGTGTGCCGCCACTGTATCACTGACACGATGGGAGTGGTTTCGGGGTATCGCGAAGGATACGCAACCAAAAGGCAAGATGAAAGATAAAGCACGCGGGGGTTGGCAGTAGGTTGAATCGGGATGGTGCCTGCACTTCATGGCAGCAATTTTCGCGTTAAAATGTCGCGCCCCTTGCTTCCCTTTAGGTGGTAGCCGCCGACGGTGGCGGTGGCGGCGGCAACACACGTCACAAATTTGGCCGAAGCGATCACTGATTTACGCCCCGCGAAGAAAAAAAAAACGAAACACGTGCTTGTTGCTCGTAAAAATGGCTCCGTCTGATTAAATAATTAACGTGCCTGCTTAATTGCGAATGAATGCATGAATGTCGCCGCATTCGGTCGTATCAGCGCTACGAAGGTATGTAAACATTAATTTCAATAATTGGACAACCGGGGCAAGGAAAGAATTAAAAATGTGCAATGATAAAGTTTGAGGAGGGTGAATAGAAAAACTTTAGAACAGAACATTTGGAAAGCATTTCTTCCAACCAGGCCAGTTGCAGTTCGCTCCCTGGAATACCACTCTCTGGACGTACATGAAATTATTTTTAAAAAACTAGTATTCATTAACATTTGATAAATCCAACAAAGTACTGGTATGAGATAAATAAATACAAACAAAACAATTACTAGCTTTTATTAAATAAAAGCAACAATTATCAGTACGTTTTGCCACTTTTTCTGAAAAATAATTAGAACTGCAACCGAATTCAACTTGTTTTTTGTTTGGTATGAAAGCAAAAAAAAGTGTATGTATTAAATATATTTGGTTTTCTAAACTGACTAAAGAATGAAAACAGGACAAAAATATTTAATTAAACATTCCTTACCCATCGAACAGAACCGCTGCTGATCATGATTAATTTAAAACATAATATTTGTTCCTGTTTTTTTTTCCACGGAATCACATGACTACCCTCTAATTGAAACTACACACACACACACAACTATGATCTGCGTCTATGATAATAAGAGCTTGTTGTTGCTACGTTACGATATAAAATACACGAAGATTCAATTATCATCCGCGGCAACCCCGTGAACAAATCGAAACTGAAAAAGACACCTGAAATGAGAGCACCGATCCAACTCGGCGCCGTCGGCCGGTGTCGTTGTGCGCTAATTGTATCTGCAAACACTGCCGAAAGCGCCATCCGAGCATGCTGATGCTTGAAAATTTAACTTATTAATTTGACACAACTGCCGAAAATAAAGTAACGTCAGAAAAGTAAGGACACTCCATGGCTCCCACTATTGGCCGCCCGGGACGCCACGGGCAGTCGACATTTAGCATCCGGCCGCCTTCTCGTTGCCCTTCTCCCGGTCCATTCCCTCGGGACCGCCTTGCCCGGCTAATCTGGTTCACATCTGTACCAACCATTGCGCTCATTTACATTACAGATTATCTACACTAATTGATATGCGGACATTTTCGTCCATTGATGAACCACGTGATAGGTTGGCCACACACGGAACATCAGGACGGGGAACGGGTGGGGGTGAGGATGGGGACGCGGATGGTACCGAAGAAGCGCGCAATAATAAAAAAAACACGCAGACAGCGGTCTCAAACAACTGTCCCGTATGATAATTGTACATTGTAAATACGGACGAGTGACGACCTGCTCTCCCGTCCGAGCTGGTCCCTACCATCAGCGCACGCGTGATGAGCTCTGCTGCGGTAGGAATAGGACGCAGCATGGTCTGCTTATGCCGCAGACCGATTTTTGCCGCACACCAAATGTGACACAAGCGCATACGGTGTTTTCTGCGGATGAGGTTTATTTGTGCTTTCGTTTCCGATCCGATAACGCGCCCGCGTACGAACGAAACGAAGACGCTGCTCCGAAGCGGGGCATTAGGATTTATGCTAATTGCGCGCTGAAGGTGGACAAAGGTGGAGGCAGCAAAGCGATACGGTTAACAATTCGCATCTTTGCTCCACCATGCTTAGCTGATCTTCGCTTGTAGTTGCTTTAGTTTTTTTTTGTTTTGTTTACCTAACCGTTTGCGCAACTGTCCAGATCTCTAGGCGTATTGGTGAGAGACAAAAACAGCCCGGATGTCGATGTCAAAAAGTGACATGTTGCATTCCATTTTGTTCGACCTGTCACCGATGAAGGAAGCAGGAGGATAAAGTAATGCATTGAATTTGAAAACTTCTGGGGTTAATGAAAATAGTTTTTTGTGTAAAACAAAGCCTAAACCGTTTATTTGTCACGTGTGCATAAAGATACACATAGAATGGGGTTAATGGAGTTTGCATACACATTTCATATTCAACGCAAACAAGTTATGCAAGAGATCGTTGATTAATTAATCACCTCTTACAATAGAAACACTAAGAGGATTAATGGTATTCGGCATCAAAAAAGCGAAACAAAAAAGCATACTACCGCCTGGCGAACGTACAATTCCGCTCGTTACACAACGAACGTACGGGATTCAACAAAAGAAATCCAATTATAATTTCGTTCATTTTCTTCTTCCCCGCCTACCGGATCGTTCGTCGCTTTCAGAAAGCGATCAGAAATTCGTTCGCGATAAATGCACGTAAAAGAATTGTCCTTGTCCACTGGTGAACGATGTTCGCGGGTTCAGTCGCCACCCGCGCCCGCCCCCTTCCGAACACCACACGAATATCTGCCATCGTTATAATGTCATTCCACACCTTCCCGTTGCGAAGGGCCAGCCAGCAGCTCTGCTACTTTATTTTCTCACTCATGACTTTTCCCATTGGCCCCGGACGTCCAACCTAATCGGGTTTTTCTTCGTACGTGAATCTCCGCTCCAAGTCGCGAATGATTAAACGAAAACAAAGAAAAAACGAAAAAAGTACAAGTCCTGCTGCACAAACCGTTAGCACAGCACATCAGACTGTAGCGACTGTCTGTCGGACTTTGATTTTTGGCAGCCAGCCATCAATTATCAATAAATAAAATACTCTGAAACGAAATCTTGTATCGAACGGAAAACCCACCGAACCGGTGGGGAGAAAATGCAGCCACATCGAGGGCAAAGGATTTCTGATTCAAGCATAATAATACGAAAAAAAAGCGTTGCCTAAGTGGACGGATCAGCGACGGAGCGACGAAGCGACCGTATTATTATAAACCCAAGAAAAAGGATGTCAACGGATCGATGAATGGAATCGTGAATGGTTTACAATTCACTCCGCACATTATTCACGGGCATCAGCAAAATGGCAAATAATGGCATAATATTAAACCACACCAAATAAGGGTGTGTAGGGTTGGGGAAATTTTGATGAACAATTTTCGGCGCAGCTTTCGCAGGACAGCGATAGCATGGGGACAATCTTTTAATAAGCTTTGTCGTATTTTATGCCTAATGTTCAAACAATGCTTACTGCGTTGTCCGCACCATGTCTGCGCTATTGTGTGATTTTAGTTTTAAATTTCGATAAAGAAAAGATGACAAAATGAGCAATAAAAAAATTTGCGTTCATACTACTCATTCATTCTGTCTTTACTGTCCCGGTGATAAAATGATAACTACTTCCAATGCTTGACGATGACCTGAAAATTCTGGATTTTGTATGAACACTGTTGGATTGAAAATGGTCACCGAGAAAACGTCGGATTATTTGACTACTTTGTAGTGAAATAAAACACTGTTTCTTATATGTCTAATCAAACAACATATGGCCTAGGGTTATCATCAGGATGAAATGGTTCGCCGATGGTAGTTGTATCATTTACGAATGATATTGGGAGGACACACTTTGTGTATGAAGAATGACGTAGCCTACAAACTATTTATGCTTTGAATATAACTATATTTTCGAAGAGTCAACGATCCGATCATGACATCAACTACAAGTCAAAAACTAAACATCACAAAAAGGTTCTGCTTTATTGAAAACGGACAAGTTGGTATCGCAACGGGTGAGAAACTCAAATGGTCATCCACCTTAAAGTCAGTGCTTATCGTCTTTTGAATACCGACTTATTTGGATCGATACAAATCGTTCCTAACAAAAAAAAAACATATCCTTTAATGGCATATCTTCTGAATCTTCCATATTGCGAAAATTAAGTATTTTCTTTGTGTAAAATAAAACAAAATGGTTCATTTTTCTAGCTCAAAAAGTGAAATAAATATTTGATTCGCAAGCCACTTTGCCATAAAAATGTGTCATAAACGTAAGTAAAAAACTTATTTTCAAACATATGTTTTCAAACTGAAGAAAAATCCTGACGTGTAGTGGTAATAATTGAAAGGATGTGTAAATGTTATAACTATACCTGGTTTCCAAATGAGAAAAACACATTAATTAAAAACTATTTGAAATTCAAAGTTCGAATTTTCGTTCCTTTCGTGTTATCCTTTGAACATCCGCTAATGATCTTCCAAAGCCATCGATGACCATCGAAAGTAACGGTTCATCGTAATTAATCATCCCGATTTTGCAGTTCCACGAACTAAGCGAGGGCACCTAATTTATTCGTGCCCGTAATGCTTATACGCAAAGCGCACAAAATAAAACACCGCTAAAACAATGCCTCCTGAGTCGGCGCAGAGCCACAGCATCCTGTCCACGGACAGAGTCGCACAAGAAAAAGGAACGAAAAACCGAAGCAAAAGGTGTCCCTTGTCCTTTGGGCGTCGACTGGCTGGTGTCGTCCCGAAAACGAGCCACCTTAATCCTTGAGGGCGGAAAAAATGTGTGAATGGTCCCTCTCATCCCGTTCACCATCGGTTTGTTTGCATTCAAAAGCAGCCCTATTGAAATGTGGCAAAAGTCAGCCTAATTAATGGGGCACCACCATGAGGGACGGATCATCAACCAGGCCGGGAAGACAAACCCAATCGCGAGGCGGTGCGGCGACAGAAGAATGCTTCCGAACCGCAGGAAATGTATACATAAATTCTAAAACAACGAAAATGGACAACTGCCTTCTTGCAGCCCGCTTGCTGCGGCGTATCCGACCAGACGTAGCTGCTTAATCACCCTTTGTTTTTGGCGCACATTCGGCGAATCGAATGTGGCAGTGGTGCCGTTTATTTTCGGGGACGCAAAACGGACACATCCGAAACTTACGAGCCAGGTCGTCAGAAAAATCCGCCCCCCGAACCAGCGGCTTCCTGGTGCATCGAGAGCGGATCGACTTAATCGTCTTCCGTCGGGGCCCTTCTCCACCCTCCTCGAGTGGTGCAGCGCCACTACTACCGCGGCACGGATGCTGCGCTTGCGAACACGGTGACAGTCTCATTTCAACAGATTTTCTTTGAGCATCCAGCGGCCAAAATGTGTGATGAACACCCGGCTCCGGGGTGAGCTCAACATTTTTACATTTTTATTTTTACCCTCCCCGCTTTCGAAGCTTCATTACGAGATTGCCTTTTGCAGCGTGTGGCACGCTGAATGGAGTTTTACGTCCGAGGAAGTGAACCGAACGCGGTTTTTCCATTCGCGACGTGCATGCCTCGGTTTCGTCAGCGAACGAATCGCAGGATTCGGATTCTTTTTGACATTCTGTTCGTCACTTCCCATTGCCAGTGGCAGAAGCTCCGCAGCAGATCGTACCGCGATCCTTTACATTAAAGCGTTCTCTCCTCTCGTTCCACACGGCTCGACGATGCATATTCAACGGAAAGTATGGAGTGCTGGAGTGCGAACCAGGGCATGCACGGAGGGGTTCTGTATTTCATTCAATGTTTTTAAAGCTTTCGCACAAAAAATGAAAAACAAAATCATCGTAAGAAACGTTCATTGATTGGAGCCGTTCGCTTCGATCGATTCGGTTAATTCATTGCACTGTCTTCACGTGTGCATTTGTGTCAATGAAATCGGCTTTTGGCTGTCCCAATTCCAATAAAATGCTTCGCTACAAACACTTCAACGGTGTTTAACAACTTACTAACAAACGTTTTATGGAGAGTTTAGTGCATAAAATTATGTTTCCAAAACGATTGATACAGTAAGCAGAGCTTCTGTTCATTTTTGTTGTTCATACTTGTTGTAAATTTGTTTGCCTGATTATCTCTTGAAACGTTGCTGTATAATTAAATCCACCGCCTATTGATTAGCAGCCAGTTGAGCGAAAATTACCGCGTACAGAATCAGTCGATGGAGGGACTGAATTTCGATGAAATCTCGTGACCTCATCAGTCCTGCCATTTTCGCAGCGTTTCAGGAGTCTAACGCCGACCAAACACTGCCACAAACGTTCGAAAAACGTAAATCTAAATGCTCAACTCACTGACGCGGCCGGGCGGCTCTAGCAAACAAACAATAATAACTTCTACCTCGCCCTCCAGAAACGAGGGCAGGCAGCATCCCGCAGCTGGAGAAAGCATGATTACACGTTTTGCGGTGAAAGGCAGGCGCGGGCAGCGCAGAAAAAAAAACCGATCGGTACCTTTAATTGAATTAACGCGTTGAATTTTTAATCCGCGGTTCAGGGGGGGCGGAAATAAAAAAGCGAACACGATCGGCAAACTCGAAGCGATTGCTATCGGTTGGGACCGGTTGGATTGGGTGGGTAGCCGCTCAACGGGCATTCCGTGCCGGACCGAACGAGGCAGGTCACACAAAACTATATCAAATCACTGCTAACAAGCGCCGTGAAGGAGGGCGACGGTTCTGGTGCTTATCCACTCGCAAAAGGACGTACCTCGACGTGCCAGCGATCGCTCACTCATTTCAAGTCGTCGTCGTCGTCGTCGTCGTCGTCGTTCAATAATGCAAAAGAATCGAAAACCGAGCCCATTTCTCCAGACCGCGCGGGGGAAGGTTACGCTTTTCTTTTATTTTCAATATCATCATGCGCTCGACCGCGCTTCGCATGATTACACGGGCGCGGATCCACCAACGGACACCAACGCCGCGTCCGGGGCGATCACGCGCTCCACCCTCGTTCGTCCGGTGGGTCGTAATCGCGCGGTCGGACACATCGTATTTTCATCGTCGTCATCACCATCGCCATCATCATCGGCAGCGGC
>JXXA01015619.1:0-12616 GCA_000956255.1 Anopheles punctulatus
AAAAACACACCCAGCCGAAAAGAGGCCTGAAGAGTTCATTAGAGTAAGTGTTTGCCCGCTCGCCCCGTGGCATTGCCGCCTTTTGCCATTTTTCCCGGAGGTTGTTTGCACGCCACTTTCCACTTCATCGCTCGCGTCATCATTTTTAACCATCGCAGATTTTTCGACCGCGACCGCGGACGGGCTGCACCGTTGACGCGACATCCTTTGTTCCGTTACAGCCCGGTGGGATTAGCGGCGGCGGATTTGGCGATAATTATGCGCCAGCTTCACTTCACACTTCGCTTCCTCGGCAGGACGACCAAGGCAAGATGATGGTTGTGGTGAAAATCATCCGTCCGGAAAATATCGCACGGGACAGCACGGTGCGATGCGGAAAGGATGCGAATGCTCACCGTGCCGTGGTGACGTTTTGAGCATTTTGCGACGTGTTTATGAAATATTATGGTCAACAACGGTATTAGAATAAAATGTGCCATTATTAGTTTTGTTTTTGATGGTTTTTATTAACGAATCAGCCTTGTGGTGATTAATTAACAGAGTTTTCTAACTAACCACATTTTTCCTTGCCGTGTGATGTAAATTTTTCTGTTTAGCTGCAGTTGTAAGAATAAGAGCTTTGACTTATAAACAAACTTTTTATGTTTTTAGTTACACGCAAGAGCAGAACACTTAAAACAATATTTTGATGGAGAAAGCCTGGCCAAACTTTTTTATTACAGTTATCAACTATCATTTGATGGATTGGAGAAATGAGTTGGTACAATTGTATGATATATTTTCGAGTGAAAAATAGAAGTTTTTGGTTTTAAAGCTAAATAAATGTTAACTTATTAGTAAAAATTACACGATGTAAAACATAATAACAGATTTTAATGTATTATTTTTAGTTTTGGATTCATTTTTCTACAGTTCTGCATTTACAAATATAAATAAATAATTATATTCTTCATTATTTTCTAATGTAAATGCCGCCCAACATCTATCGTATATATGGGTGACTAAAAAGCGTAGATGACTTAAAAATGTGATGCGACATAACATTTTATTAAATATCTTAAATATTATGACTAGATTGTCCAATCCAGTACAAGGTTCATAGTGAATGTAACCAAAATCCTACTTTCCTTGCACTGTACAGCCGAAGGTCCAACGGCTTTCGCTCTTGACATCGGCTCAAGAACATACCCTCAAGTGGTAGGAACCACGATCTCCGTACGACCAGCCCACCGATGTGAAAAGCACTCCTCCAGGATGTGCTGGAATGTGGCCCGGTCTAAGAGGCCGGATTTTGATGGCGGCCACGTCAAGTTGCCTCATTCAAACACTGATCCCACTCGGCACGGCCGGTAACGAAGAACAGCACGGTATTAGTCGAGCAAAGAATCAAGTAGGAGGGAGGGAGAGAGAGAGAGAGAGAGAGAGAGAGAGAGCAAAAGAAAAAAGTCAACCGAAATGAATGATGCTTGCGAGGTGAAAATGAATCCAACCCCACCCAAAGCGATGGTTTCAAGGGCCGAAATGCATCGGTTGGGTCGATGGTGTGAGATATAGTAAATCCGATGATGATGACGTTTTGTAAAAGAAGACGCTCGAGGACGTGGTTTTCTGCTTTTTCAAGTGCGACATGCTGGAGGATACTGGCGATGTCAGATGATTACAGTTTTTTTTTCCACACAGATACCACTAATCAAACGCAATCCTTTAGCGTCCTTGCTGACCGATGCACGAGCAAGAGACGATCATCCGGTTGTTCCAACATTGATGCTTTTTCAAGTACAAACTGTGCAAAGGGGTGAGTCGATTTTTGCCGTGTCCTTGAACCGTACTGACCCTTGTGGGGATCCTTTTTTTCGCAGACAGCACCATCAACTGCTGTCTACTTCCTTCCGCAAGCGGGTTTTTTTTTAATGTTACGACCTCAATTTCCAAAAATCGACACCCTCGTCTGGCGCAAATCGGCCAAACGCCCAGACTGTCTGTCTGGCGCGGCAATTGCTCCGATGGGCCCGTGATCGACAATTGAAAGCGAAAGTAACTGCAACGTAAAGTGCAATTGCACAACGCCGGGGAAAGGGAAGGAGGAAAAGGAAGGAAAGGAAGGAAAACAAGCGTTCCCAAAATAGACCCGAGCACCGAAGGGCCCTAGGGTGTAAACAAACAAACCTTGCCGCCAGACCGGCATCCTGCCCTCGTACAAATACAAAAAAAAACTTGCACAAATTCCGGTGAACAATTGGCCATTGCAGCCGGAGCTTCCTCTCCCGCACTCTCCGGTTGTCCGGCTTTGCTCTAGGTGCGGTTTTCGCGTCCGATGCAACGCCGTCGTCACCGCCGACTGAACCGAAGGGAGTCACGCATCGATTGCACTTGCACGCGTCTAATGCTCCGACCGGGCGTACGGGTTGGGCTTCTTTTTTATTGGTGTTGGTGCATTTCGCACCTTTTGCACTGGCTGCAGCTAGGTACTTGAAGTTTTTCTAATTTTCGGCTTCGTCTGTCACCTTTTCTTGTTTTTTTTCTGCTCTTCAGCCAACACAATTAGACACAATTTGCACGCGTGCATTAGTTAGCGTCATGCATTAGATTCTATTTGGCTGCTGCTCCCGCAGACAGACAGCGACGGGCTCGAAAGTATTTTAGGGGCACCGACGCGCAGTGGGGGCAGTGGGCAATAGTTTTTCGTTTAATGTTTAATGATGCATTGTTTCCGATTGCGCGCGTTTTTTTTCGGTGTTTGGAAGGGAGGTGTTTAGACGCTTTCGGAGTTGATTAGATCGTATGTCGGAGAGGCACTGCAATTGCAAATGAGTATTGTTTAGGCGTATACCGTCTCGGACGTGCGCAGCTGGCTCGGCGAGCGGTGGAGCAGGTTTCCTGTTTGGCAGACAGGCAGCAGATGGTGCGAATGGGCGTGAAGATGGAATATGGCTAGAAGCATTATTTGGTGATCAATGTTTGGAATCTTTAACACTCAAATTTATGATTAAAATACATCTTTCATGTAGTAAACTTTCTAGACTCAAATTACCTCGAAGCCATGATATTGTTTTTGTTTTTTTTTGTTTAATTTCCGTAAGGTACTCTTAGAGCACATAAGTATCGCTTTTAGTACGAAATATATTATTTATTTTAATAATTGATTTTCTTCGATTAATTTTTCACCAGTTTCTTATGAAAACTGGAAATATTATTTTTTAAAGTTTTTTTTTTGCATTTATAATGTCATCTTTTCTAACAAAGGTATATAAAAATTGGAGCAAAGAAACAAATTGAAAAAATTTAAATAAATCATAATAATAAAGTTGTTTATTTTTCAGAACCAAAGGAATAAAGTTTTACAATGACTATTTTACTTAAATTATTTCGATACAATATTTATCCCTGAATGAAGTTTTTTCTTCTAGAATTCTTATTTCAGTGGGTGTTTTAAATTGATTTGATGAGAGTCGGAGATGTGATAAAGATTGTTTGTTGACAATTATTCATAAAACTGTTATTCGATGGTAGAAACATACTAACAAGCCTAATAAATAGAAACAAGATACTATCTGAAATAATGCTGGTACTCTATAATAATCGGCTTGTAATTTATTCCACCCAGAGCACATGCAGTGCCCTAGAAATCACGTTATCCTTTTCCGCAAAGAGCTGGTTTTGTCCCACACGCGCATATTACCAGCGCTCGGTGGTTTGCGTCTTTCGTTTGCCATGCTAAAGGACCCCAGAGTTTGCATAAGTACCGAACCGGGGCATTTGGTAAAATGCTTCCCAACCTTTTGCCACCACTTGAAATCGGCGGCTCAGCGCGTCAGCGTAAACAAACAGATTAATGCCACCGGTAGGGTACAGGCCCGGTTCACCGATCGATGCTTCGGCGAAAGTCGTCGTCGCTCGGGACCCTTACCAATTGATTGGGATCGATTTTGAAAAAATCCGCCCCGAAATAAAACCGCGCGACTGCACAAAACATACGCACACAATCACGGGGATGGTGTTTTATTTTAAAGACTTTTTGTGCGGTTGGTTTCATCTGCCGTCTCGCTCATGTAAGGACTCGTGCAGTCGGAGGTTTCCCCTCCTCCTGGCCGGTGTTCAAATAATCGTTCAACGTAATGCCTTTTGTTCGAGTTAATCGCTGAATCGCGGGGACGGGCGGGAGGTTCCGATCCCGATTCGATTGTAGTTTCCGATCGAATGGGACAGATGAGACGGTGACATTCGGCTAGAACGTGTGGTTTGGCTGCGAGCCGGGTTAAATCCGTTAAGGAGCGCATTGTTGAGTGTTTGCGGTGCGTTGTTGTTTGGTTCTTTTTTGTCTTGGTTTGATTGCTGGGGTGAGGATTTTCCAAATTTTCATCCCCGTTTTCGTTGCTGCCGGGTGATAATGATTGGGAAATGAGAAGGTAATGGATATAATGGTTAAATTTATTAGTTGTAAGCTGTGATGGTAATGATGCGTTTACATAAAAGACTGATCTATTGATTTGAGATAGGAACAGCATTGGAAAGTATATTCTTTCAATGCTTAGGTTTAAGGTTGGTGTGTCATTTGAATTTTATTTTTTATTCATTGCTAGTCATCCGTTTAAAAAAATATTTTAGACAAATCAGTTTTTAAAAATGCTTTAGGTTTAAGGTGACTAAGAGAATGCGATTTGGTTGGAACTTTTTGGAACAGAACATCAAAATCAAGCCGGATATCACTTCCAGGTAATACTTTTTATTGTAATTTTTACGAAACTATGGCATGATGTTTGAAATATGATTATGTAGGTAATAAAATTGATATCGATGCTCAAGAAAATAAAAAAATCACAATTTTCAGCTGAGGTTTTTTCTAAACATCGATATCATCAATGGAAATGGAAAATAAATTATAAAGTGCTGACTAAAGTACATTGAAATGTGCTGTGAAACGGTTGTTCAAATCAATCAATATAATGAAAAAAATATCAAACATCTAACATCAAGAGAATATCTAACAAAAATCCTGACAACTCATATGATATATTACGTCCACTTTGCAAGACATTGCAAATGATTTGCAATTTACTTTCAAAACGGGCTCCAATCGGTGATTGATTAATACGTACGTAGTTTTGTACCGCGTTTGCAGCGCGCCACCAGCTTTCCATGCTTTCGATGTGCCTATCGCTCGCACGCCACGGTTAATCGTTTCTTACATCATCCTGGGTATTTGCAATGCTCTCGTGCAGATCTCAGGAGACTTCAGGAGATGGCCACGGAAGCAGACGAACCATGGCCATGTCGATCGATCGCTTTGATGGATCGCTGACGTGATGGGTTGACCGATCGGACCGTGCTGCCTTTCCCGGCCGACAGCCTGCTGATGAGGACCGGCGGCTCGCACCGGCATTTCCCATCCCGGGGGCAGAAATTAGTCTCGCCTATAAGGTCAACCGAAGGCGCAGCGAGGCTAATCGAGGATGCAGCGGTGCAAACCAACCGGACGGGTGCAATCAATAATAAAGAAGCACCAAACGTAACCAACACCGGGCGCTGGCCCCGAATGAATATCAATTTCCATTCGCCAACACGGAGCGTTCTGGGGCGGCTTTCCCGAGCCTGCCCCTTCCCGGAGGCGACAGTCGGAAAATGGAAAAACCGGGGCGACGCATTTATCAGTCCGCTGCCCGAGCCGAGCGCATCCGGCGCGAGTGCAGGTGAAAAATTAGCCGCCCACATGTCGGCTGGGTGAGTGGGAAAATCGAACGTGGAGGCGCAAACGAGGAAGACATATTAAAAAAAAACGTAAACCCACACCCGGCACGGGGTAATTGTCGGCGATATCAATCATTATCGGGATGTCACAACCCGATCGTTACGATAACGGTGCGATGCATCCGCATCCGGTTCGATGTGGGGGAATTTTAAGGGAAAATAAAATAGTTTTACTATCTGTTTTTTATTTCACGCCCCGGTTCGAGGTTCGTTGGCTATTATGGGGACGCTGGAGATATCTTCGCATGCGCAACGGTACCGCTTGATTGATTATGGTTCGGTTGGGTGAGAAATGTGTATCGTTTTTCACCGACGCAGAGCGCAATGTCGTTAGCCGCGGGCAAAAAACTGGGTGTATGATAATTGAAAATGAATTACTTATTCGATGAGCTTCGAGAGGGGATGAGTAAATTAGCACAAATACAAAATAAGAAAAAATAAAAACGTTCGAAAGAAAGTGTTGCCGATGATGATCGGTGGCAATTTATTGCTTCTTACCTTAATAGCGCGTTTATTTTTTATCTTAACATCAGATAAGATGTGCTGACTTTATGATTACATTGTTTTAAAAGCACGATAAGGAAACAAATCCCCACCGCTACACACTTTCGCTACAATGCTTTGCTTTCAACTTGAATTCAAGCTTAGCTAAAACAAAACGGCCCCATTGTCGCCACTGTTTGCACTATTCATTGCCATAAAGCGCAGCGCATCGCAAACACTCCGTGAGGCCCCCGGGACATCCGAAGCGCGTTTTCCGTCCGCGGATCGTTGCGATCGTGGAATGTTTGTCTAGTGCAGTCGGTGCAGTGTGCATCATCGCCATCATCGATCACGCGTCGCTGCAGAAGACAAACGGATCGTTTATGCATGCGCGCTGCACAATACGATCGACATCCGGTGTACGGGTGATGTGAGATCAAGTTGAAGACGTCTCTGCATGTCGATGGATCTGTGCGTCTATGTTTCCGATAGTAAACTCAGCGCCTTTCGTGCACGAGCAGTGTGTGACGCATGCCAGATAGAAATTGAATTAAGGTGAAATAAATTTATTTGCTGATTCATCCGACTGTTTTAAGCTGCTTAGCTAGATTAGCAATATTTGTGTGAGAACAATTACACAATTTCGTACTTCAATGTGGCATGCTTTTAACATTTTTGTTGAAATATATGAATATAATTTTTTTAGGTTAAAAGATGAAATGTAGTGTCGAGCAAAATGATATATTTTTGACGTTTTTAGGCAATTTATAGTTTTATAATAAAATTAAAATTATGCTGTTTTGATCGGTTTTGAGTATTAAATAAAAAATTTAACGAAATTAATAACATGAAAATTTTTACAGCTTTGAAGTCAACAATTTTCATGTTTTTTTTTAGTTTCAATTTAAAATATTTTGGTTACATCCATCGGATGAAATAGTTGTGTTTATGATGTTGAGAAAAATTTGATGTATATTTTAAATTTGTTAAACACTTTATTTGTCTGGAGAAACGTGATGTTGGCATGTTGCGACATGTTGCACTCAAAGGAACGACTTTTCAATTGAAAATAATAAAAAACAACATTTAGTCATACTATAACAAATCTATAAAAATAATATAAAAATAAAAAAATAATAAAATCATACATAAAACTTTTCCCCAACCATCAAACATCGAATATAGGCCTTACGTCAACTTGATTAGCCTTGGACTATTTTAGGTTTTCAATCACTCCTCGGTCGTAATAAAACAAAGTAACGTTTCTGCGTGTCTCGCGCGAGCAGCACAAAGCCTCGTAGCGTATGAGCACGAACAAACAACTGTAGGAATAGAATAATCCAGCCTTTTCAGAACAAAAAAAAAAACGCTCTTCACTTCGAAATCATACATTATTCATTGGGCCGGTGCGTGCGTATGAGAGTTGATTTTTCTCCATTTTAATGCGCGTGCGTTTACGGCTGTAGTGGGTGCCAGGGCAGCTTGGTCGTGGTGCTTTCGCACAATCCAAGCTCCCAATCACTCAGCGCCCAGAGGCCGAGCGTGCACGTGGCGTTTGTAGTTTTTTGTTTTCGGTGGTGGACTTTCTACTTGAATTTATGCTTCTCATCAAAGTTTTCAGGTACCGTGTGTGTGTGTTGTGAGCATGCGTGTGCTCGTGTGTGCAGTAACGAAAATAAAACAAATAACAGCCCACGAACAAACAAAACTCTTAACACGAGCTTTTCTGGTGGACCCGCAGCAAACGACAGGTGTACATTTTCCATTCCTCCCGCGGGCAGCAGCCTCCTGTTGGGGTTTGGGTACGTGTTAGGGTTGACGAGAGACTGTTGACGATTTACGAGATGACGAGGTAAAGTGTGTTAGCCTCTGGGACGGGAGGGTTCGTCAAATAAAGGCATAGAAACGGTATAGCTGAATCTTTGTTTTGGGGTCGTAAAGTTGAATGCGTTAAAACGAATTGCTTAATTTTTAGTAATTTTTCAATTTTAAAATTAAAAAAGGCTGTTAAACTTTCGTCAGCTATTCGTTGTATGAGTTTTTCTCAATCACGTCTATTCTACACATTCCCAAAGATGATTCCATTATTTTGTTTACATTTCTAGTGTTTTGCTTTATTCTCATAGAACATTTACATTAGGGTATTTTTAATAAAACCATAAGCATCGATCTCTTGATCATTGACAATATTTGGCATCTCAAGACATGCAAACTACAATTGAGAATCATCTTCTGGAAGAATGTGTACGGCTGATCCAGGCTGTAAGGTTCGTTTGCTGGGATTTATCCAAGAACTAAGTGATAATGTTTGCTATTCCTTAAGATAAATACATCCAAATATTTATCTAAAACAGATTTTGTTAAGCCGAATGACGGTACTTTGTATGCTATCGGAGGATTAATCTATCAAGTCACACTTTGTTGACAAACAACGGAGCATCGTCAGCACGATTCAAGCAGAGGGTACATTTGTTTACAATAGCGAATGGAGCAGGGAAAAGTCGTGTAGTTGCGATGGGCAGTTTACATTTGCAATCGTTTGAGTCGCAATCGGTCTTTCAGATGTGGTGCTCAGTTAATGCATACACTAATCTATTTTGGCTGGCAAAAAATTACAAATAAATTACATAAAGTCATCTTGACTGTGTTATTTTAATTTATTAAGATATTTTAGTTCAAAGTATGAAATAAAGTAAGAAAAAAATAGATTCTCTCGATATAGGTTTAGACTATCGATTTTGGAAACAATTTGAACATGATTTTAAAAGCGAGAAATTCCCCAACTTCCATGGCAACTGGCGGGGTTCGATGACCAGCGACGCCAGTGTCAAAGCCTCTCGGATCTGTCTGGTGCTGCGGGTGCGGGCACCACCCGGTAATCTCATCACATTACAGCTTCATACATAATGTATTTTTCCTCGCAAAACAACATGTATACATTTTGAGCCAACGGACGAAACAAACAAAAGCGATCTTACGCACATGTCACATCGCGTGTTGAGGTTTTTTTTTGCTGTCTAGCCATCTCGCTTCGCTTGTCATGTTGATGCTCGAAACCAAAAAAAAACCTACTTTAAGACCATTTATATTCGCTTTCTGCTCTCGGGAGTTACGGCAGACAGTTTCGGCACTGGTTTCGGTGAGTCATTGTTTGTTTGATATTTTTTTTGTCGAGAAGGCTGCAGGCTGTCTGCGGGAAGAAATTGTGAAATAGACTCGTAATCGATCAAAGTCAGTCGATTGTTGGTGCTGATCGGTTCAAAACTCGATCGAACCCACCCACTTGCGGATCGCTTCATTTAAATGGTTTGACGGTGCTCTGTCGATGAACAAGCTGTCAAGTTTTACATGCATTGCGACACTTCCATACTCGCCCCGGCAAGGGTTACATTGTACAGTGACTCCTTTCTCGACGGTTCCTCTGCTGATGATCTCGTTACGATCCACGGTTGCTTGATCTAGTCGAGAGCGTCCGTGTTTTTATTTTTTATTATCATAGCAAAAAAAAAGCTGCGACTGAGGCGTGAACAGCCGTCGGGTGAAAGCCGATCGGGGCATGAATCACGCCTCGCGGAAATCCTCAGACACGCCGTCATCCCACACACACACACACACGCACGCGCAGGCGCGTGTGCAACGTAATGGCACCATTCATTATAACTCTTTACGATCGCGCCACGAAAACTCGTGGGCTGCGGGCGTATCAAGCATGTAGCGCACAATTATGCGCCCAGTCCCCGGTGCGGCCGAGTCGCATAAAATAGCTATTTCTATGCAAAAGCCCTTGCTGGTGCCGTCTGTACGATCGCCGCATGGTTTCAACTCGTTCGCATAATCTGTGCGCGATGGGCGGGATCGGATTGATTGGATTGTAATCAGCATTAATTATTTCACAATTTATTTTACCACATCTGTCGCTGCGGTGCGGTGAATCAATCAGTGACTCAGGGTGAAAGGAAGAGTGAGGAGAAGAGATCCAAGAAAAAGAGGGAGAGAGAGAGAGAGAGGGAGTAGGAACAGAGTGATTGGCGATCTTTACATGGGTGCCGGAATGCTATGCTAACAAGATCCGGCACATCCGGCGTTGGTGGAATGTTTAACGAGCTGGTAACCACTCATCTGGATAGAGCCATGAAAGAAATTATTGTAAATTATAGTTTATTTGGGAAACACTCGATCTATTTATTTTATTTTACCTATTCATCATGTCGTTCCATCGTGTTGGAACAAGTTCCAACGATGGAACAACAATAAATGTTACAATAGCGTAGTATTTCATATTTAAATTGTCAGACTTGTGTTCTCTATTTTATTCGGTGCGTCGTGTATTTAAATGTAGCATTGAACATAGTTTACAAACTCCATGCTTAGCAATTGCCAAAAGTAAATTTTGACATTTAAAAGAAAATCGGCAATGAGACAAACATAGAAAAGTGTAATAATATCTTATTATGATACTGGTACGATGTATAAAGAATGCCTTAAATTGCGACGGGAATTTTGAAAACGTTTGATATCAATAAGATAATAATTTGGAAAGAATTTAAAAAAATACGTAAATATGTATAATATTATACAAACAAGTTTTAGAATTGAAGAAGCTGAAAATAATGTTAAACTGGGACACACTTGGGTTGGGTTTTAAGGAGAGACAATCAAGAAGAAATGACGCTTCCTACTTGCGTTTCAATACACATTTCCGTTGCGGTGTAATTGATTCCCATGTGGAAAACTATTCATCACTCCGATGACGTATTGCATCTTCCACAGGCAACTTGCCACAGCGCCAAGCCACGATGAAGATTGAGCAATCGACGTATCGGGGAGCCAGCAAACCAACAAAAAACCCTTTTCCTATACGATCGTATGCATCAATACATCAATCCTTATCGTCATAAACAGCCCGACGCAAACCATCACCGAGAGGCGAATAGAAGAATACCATTTTCATGGTTTGCTGAATGCCGATGAAGCAATCGTGCAGAAGAAGGAAAAAAAACATCACCGCTCCTTCAACTAACGCGAAATAATTCGCAGAAAAAAAGTACCTTCCCCAAAGGGGCCTTTTGTTCGGTTGCGAAGGCGCATCGCGAATGCATCACGATCTCCGCGACGAATGTGACCGGCGATTGCCGCGCTTGTGTGCCCGTGTGAGTGATTGGTAATTCGCCGATTCGCCGCGCAGCGCACCATCGAATGCGAATGCATTCCGCGAATCTTTGTGCACACTGGCGCTGATAGTGCGAGCTGCAGGAGAAGCTGCATTTTTCTGTGGAAATCTCCCGGGCCAGCGTCGAGATCGCATTAGTCACATATGGAGTCGGTGATGGATCGGCGGTGCATTCATTCGGTCACTCGGGTTTTTTTTGCCCGCGTTTTGTTTTCGTGGTAAAAGAGGGCCCGTCCGATTGTGGATGATGAAAGAAGCGATTCAAACGGCCAGGGGCAAAAAAAAGATAAAAACGAGCAAACCAACCAACACACCGGGACAGGTGAGATATATGGAAAGGCTTTTCCACCGATACTGTGAGCAAAAAAAAAAGCAATATAATGGTGATTTGTAACTATTTGTCGCAAATATGTGATTTGATTAGCATAATATGTTGGCGATCGTTATGATTGCATCTCGCGGGAGAGCCTTGCGAGGGTGAGTCGAGCTTTTTTACTGCTGTCGTTGTTGTTGTGTTCGCGGACACAAAAGGCGCGCTGGAGGACAGTGGTGTTGCAATTGAATGCAGTTTCTTTCATCGGTCACACACATGCAGATGCTGATGCGATCGCACGGAAGCCGTGGTAACTCCTTTTCGGTACGGATCGCATCGAGTGGGAAGCGTCAAAAAATGGAGACATGTTGCATGTGCGCTTGGGTCGCTTTTTCTGTGCTCTTCACGATTTTCTTTCGCTTTGCTTCGCGTTTGCCTGTTTTTTTTTTAGCCGTCCGAACCGATTTGAGGCACGGAGCGGGGTGTTGTGGAATTCAAATATGGCACAAGCAAGACACAAAGGCGTTCGCTGTTTGGTGCCACGCCGGGATGCAGCAAGTGCAGCGTTGCAATGCGAAGACAATCAATGCATTTTTCTTCCCATAAACTCCTAGCCCCACGAGAGAAGAAATACTGGGAGGAAGAAACTGGAAGTGCGCTCCCGTGCGGCTAAGGTAAAGTAATCGTTTACTTGTGCCATGGACTAGCATAGGTCCGGTGAGTTGTGCGTAATGCTTTTCTTATGCTGGGTGCCACCCAGTCGTAAAACTGGAATTTGCCTTTGTTTTCGTTGGTGTCTTTTTTCAAGAAAAAACATTATTTTAGCACCTCCCGGAAAGGGGTTGCCAATCTCGGGCAGTGTATTTGGCAGGAAGTGATAAATTAGCTGTGCAATAAAACAGATT
>JXXA01015630.1:0-11379 GCA_000956255.1 Anopheles punctulatus
CCCCTGCTGTGCCGGCCGATGAGCTGAGACCGTTGCTGGCGCTGCTACCACTGCCACCGTTCGCCCGTGCCGCCTTCGGATTGACGCCGTACAGATCTTCGTACTCCTCCCGGCGGCTGTCTATGCGCGAATATAGATCGTACAGTCCTGAGTCATAGTCGCGGTAGCGAAACTGACCAGCACCCAAGCCACCGCCTGTGATGCCTCCGCCGATGCCGCCGGCGATGCCACGGTAGCTCGTCGGTAGATCTATATTCGAGAGGGACTTCTGACGCCACCCGGATCCTCGGCCCGGCCCTCCGAACGAGTTGGACGAGTCACGGATGCGCACGCGGTCCACGTAGTTCGATGCGGAGTCGGAATTTCTGGTGGATAGAGAAAGAGTTGGTGGTGAGAAGCCCATAAATCCGATATTATTTGGACCTGAAACCCCTTTACAACCAAGGGGTTGAGAGAATGAGATAGGGGATTCTGGTTAGTTGTTTTTTTTTTTTTTTAATTTTCAAACCACGGAAATTGTTTTACACAGCTACATCGTACGCTTAAATTACGACGCACCTGGCTGACTATTTAATAAAGTGTTTCCCCTGTTCCAAATAGAAATAAATCATGTCCGCATCTGTCTGCACGATCTCGCGATCTTTCTTTGTGACAAGTTCACCTTTTTACGAACGGTGACAGGCGAGCATGGAACAAAAGCATACATGAATCATACACAACTCGTTTGATTCGAACATGCAAATTACCCTCGGGATGGCGGCACATTTGATAGCCACATTCAGGTTTATTCGCCGCCAAAAATACACTCCTCCCATTGACCTTCTGTTGAAGGAAGTGGGAAATATCGGGCGGGGTGGGTTTCAAACTCCATCGGGTAGCAGTCGGTCACGATTAAGCCCATGACAACCACTTCCGACGGTGGCGCACACGAACACGACAGCATGCGAGCATTAAATTGCATACTTCCGACCGTGTGTTTGCACACGGTGAAACGACGTCACCACCACGTTGGCTACCACCCATAAAACGGTGGTGGTACACCGAACCACCGAACAGGAACGTCCTCGAAAAAGTGGCCTATGGAAACGCAAATCGAGTTTGGAGGCGATTTTAAGGGCCCGGTTAGCGGGTTTGGTAGGGCTTTGCGATTGTTGTTTGCGTTTGCTTTTCGGTTGGTGAAAAATTAAGTTTTCCAAAACCGGAATTTTCGTCCGACGATGTGTACACGCGCGTGCCGTGATTTTTCGCACGTAACATCACCACCTTGTCGGCGTTTCACCTAGTCACTTTATGTTATCTTTTTTGTATCTCTCTCTCTCTCTCTCTTTCTCTCGCTCTCGAAAGGAATAGTAAGGATTGCTGCAAGGGCCACAGGAATTGCTTAAGATTTGCCATTAGCTTTCCTTTTTCTGCAAAAAGGGTTTGATGACCGTCGGCAACGGTTGTCGGCCAATCGCCGGTAAGCGGTTGTGCAAATAGGATTTAATGATGATCACGTGCACGCGCGCGCACGGAGAATACACTAACTACCGAACTTTCATGCGTACCTTCGGTGTGTTTGTGTGCTACGACCGGTGGCAATTTTAATTGGACCGGGAGAGCAGGTGGCGTGAGTGTGGATGAAATATGGATTTTTATTCACGCGCGGTGAAAGTCTATGACGCTCGGTATGGATATGAATTTAAATGGCGTTTTAATTAGCCAGTTGGAAGCTTAAGCAGAGGTTGTTGGTATTGTTAGCGGGGTTTGTACGAGTTTTATTAGGTTTGACTACATGGTAGATATCCTGCAAATGCACCTAACGTTTCCAGTGTTATTTCTACACTTTATAGTCATCATTGCAATAATAACAAGTGCATGACGATGTATCAACTGACATGTAATGTTCTTTTTATTTATTTATAGAAGAAACGGCCAGGCCGTATTGCTTAACATGTAATGTTCTGGTAAAACATAAAAAAACAGTGCAAACGGCAGATTGATGATCTCAATCTGACACTGGATTGTTCTGTGTAAACTCTTCACGTCAGCTTTTCAGCACATCATATGATGTTTGATGCAATACAAATATTAGCACCGCACGCGCTATATAGAGCACCTACGAAAGGAAGATGTTAACGACCTGCCGAGAGAGGGAGAGAGGGCGAGTGGTAACAAATTATCACTCCTCGACTTCTTCCCCGTTACATGTCCCACCCGGATCTAGAAGAGCCGGACAAAAAAAAGGCAGAAAAAAGCTTGCTAGATAAAAAGCAGAGAAATGCATAGTTAAACATGGCATCCAACGAGCGCCTGTTTGTAAAGTGCACTGCAAAAGCAAAATAATAAATTCACATTCTTCCGCAGCTCCCTCAAAATCTCCCAGCTTGCTGGAAGTTGTCGCATGCTAATGGGTTTGTTTATTTTGACTCAATTGTTTGCTTTGCCGCCTGCCACTGGTGCTGATGGTGGCCGGTTCGGTAGACGGGTTTTTGGGGTTTTTATTTGCTGCTCCGCACAGGTGCCAACAAGTGAGGAGGAGTCGGTGTCGTGATGTTTTATTTGACGCTCGCGAGGTGGTGGCGAGAGATGGAGTGCAAAAAGTCAACTAGCACTACCTAGCATGTAATGGGTGGCTTTCGCCGGTCGTTTGTAGTTTGGCACTGCGCGTCACACGCTCTGACCCACATCTGTGCACCCTTGGACGGACTGGTAATTGATCGGTCACGAACCGCCTTGTGTGAGGAAGCACCACCCCGGGCAACAGACGACGGTCAACTCCTCCTATGCGACCGATTAGACCGATCAGCTTCCAACAGGGGGCAGCGCCTTAATGACACTAATCATAAAGCTAGGGAATCTTATGTAAATGACAAGATTAAACACACACTCACACAAATATCCCCGCTACAACCTCGGGTGAGGGTGAAGAAAAATAAAACTGGTTGGAAAGCACGGACGGAGATGATCGTCGCAATTATCGTCCGCTCTTCTTCTAGTACGAGCAGTAAAAATTTCGCCTCGTCTGTTCGTCATCATAATTTATACATTTCCACTCCCTGCTTCTGGGAAAGGATGTTGGAATCCGGCTGTTAAATCGGCTGACAGTTCGCTTCCCAACTTGAAACACAAAAGAAAAAGTTGTTATGGTTTCAACCGTACCCGTCTCGTCGGTCCCAGGGTTGATATCTATTCCTCACAAAAGTACTTTCGCTGCCCGGGACGAAGTAGTAGCACGTGCCCGGTGAGTGTTCGTCCATAAAAGGACAAGCACCAACAGCATCCTTTCTGGTTGAAATATAATAAAAATCTCGCGGGAAGGTACTGGCGGCAGCGCCTGATGACTGATAATTTATATTTCTCCCGAACCAACTGAAATGTTTTTACGTCCAATACGAATACACCGAGTCGGTCAACTCGTTAAAGCTGATTACGGAGTTGGCAACTCCGGTGGGAATGGTGGCAGCAGTTCCCACTCCGTGGAGTGAAGTTCTAATACGATATCCGCACACTAGGACCATCTTTTTCGTGCCGAGAATGGAATGGGTGGAAGAGAGAGGGAGCGGACCCGGGCAATGTATACATCATGGCAAAACTTTTGGTTCTCGTGTTCGTAGGTTACTTTACGAGCAAACGAACTTTAAGTCGTTCCTTTTGCAAAATATCCATTTTCTCATCGTCTATTTCCTCGGTTCGGGTGGTCGCTTCCTTTTATTTTTGGAGGGTTTTTACTTTTCCCTGTGCGATCCGGCGTGTGCTGATGAATTTGTCCATTGTGCGCGTGTTACATTTTCGTTTTGTTTTCAAAGAGGAACGCATTTGTGATTTTAGATATTTATGACAAACGGAGCGTAATTTATGAGAGTTTTTCGGAGCGTAATTTATAAGGTTGAACATTCGTTTATTTTAATAAAGTCATGACAGTAGCTTAGGTAGTCTCAAATTAAATTCATTTTGATGACTGATGACTTATACTTTACGATTTTATGAAAAAAATTCACAATTCAATAAGCCTTTCAAGTTTTTCGGAAAGCTTTCCAAGTCCAGCAAAATGTTTTTTCCCCCTTGGCATTTTTTTATGTATATTTGAGGCTCTCTATCGAGATGCGTTGAATATTTAATAATCGCAACAAAAAGCCCAGTGGCACACGGCTACTCGAACGCAGACGGACCACACCGGGGGGGTTCTCCGGGTGAGCTAATACTTCCTCCCGAACATAACTCCTCGGATCCGAGCGTCCTAATGCAATACGCGACCTGAATGTCGGACTCAATCCAATCAATTTCACGACACCAATCGATGACGGGTTTGGGATTCGTTTTTCGTTGCCCAATTCGTCGACATAAAAAAGAATGTGATCGTGGTGCGTGTGAGTCTGTTTTTTCCCTCTTTCCTTCGAAAGTAGTTTCAGTTCTCGCGCAATCGGCTTCGATGTCGTGCCCAGTGAAACATTCAACCGGGTGCAATGGCGGTGGCATACGACCGGCATCAAAGTGAATAAATCTGCTTACAAAAAATCCAAAGGCCGAAACGAAATCGGAACTTATTCATCATGCACCGGGTTCACTTTGACGCCGGAATACCGGATTTGTGTCCGCACATAAACCGATCGGTAAACGGTTCAATTGGCACCGGTGTTGCTTTGAATTTGGGGTGCCCCAAACGGCAGGAGTCTGTCTTACAAGGGTGGTCGTGTGTGTGTTGAAAAGGGTACTACCGTTCGATTTTTGCTGGATTGAATCGGTACTAAAATGATGAGTGGAATAACGTTTCATTAGGAAAAAAAATAGAAACGACTGTAGGCGCAAAGTGTCATATTGTTTCATTTTTCAAATGACTTGCAAAGTACTATAGCCTTTAAATAAATCTATTTTTCATTTCAAACAAAACATTTCTACACCCTTGAACTGACATTTCTCCCTCGAACACGACGTGTAATCAGCGTACCGGAGATGAAATGGTTATGGCGCAATGTTTTGCGTCCAACGCGCGTTGATCGATGGTCACGTTTTTATGGTAAATTATTCGAAAATGAGCATGCGTTCAACCTTTGAGCAAAGCGGCACGTGATAAAGACTGTTTTTTTTTACTGGTCGACTGGTCGCTCGTCATGTACAACAGCTGGGGACACAGGTGAAATGAAGGTTACCACCAAGCTCGAGAAGGAAATGGTGTATTGTTTTTGTTTTTAGCTGTACTAGAGAATAGAGGGAAAGCTAAGCTATATAGTTCGTGGTTTGAAAATTAATTTTCAAGGGAGAGTTTTTTTTTCGTAGAAACTATTGCAAATTATTTCAAAGTGAAAGTATTTTTTTTGTGATTTGCATTGAATATTGGTTTATGGTGTTGTGTATTTCTATCAGGTATATGCTTTACGTAATGGAAAAAATGATAAAAATAATAATTTTAAATATTTTGAATTTAAAATCGTTGACACGTATAAAATTACTACAAAAAATCGCAAGTAGATTTTTTTTACTAACAACAGTCTTGGATATAGCTCAGGGCTATCAAAATGAAATAAGATATTTTCAAGTCAGAAAACCCTTCAGGTTCGTTTCAAATTAGCTTCAATTTCTCAATGTTCTCCTTTTGTCGCACGAAATCGTTACTCCACAACGAAACCACAAATTAAGTATCGTTTGTTAGGTCAGTACTAACAACAGTTAATGTGCCCTTTAAAACATTCATCAAATCCTCGTTTCGTGGTAGTAATCCGATTGGCCGAACCAGGAATCATTCGCGTGTGGAGCAAATCGCAACCGGGACATCTCATTTTTATGATGCCTTACAAAAAGATTTCAAGCCTGCTAACACGCCATCACGAGAGCTCAAAAACACACCTGATGCGCGTTTGTTGCGCTGGCCTACGAAACATCGTGGCTGGCTTTGTGCAACGAATGACTGGCGACACTTCCTTAACCTCCAGCAAAAAAAAACAAAAAAAAACACGAAAAGAACAAGCGCACACGTGCACGAAAGTAAACCCAGCTCACGTCAAGATTCCTCGTCAATGTGGCGCACCGACCGCCACGACGTGCTCATAAACCTTTACGACGCTACCGGGGTTTAGGTTTCGCTGGGATTAAGAATAAACAGAGGAGCAAAAGAGTGCATGGTAATGAAAGCTCCTCGTACCCGTCGACAATAAAACTTCCAAACTCGCGGAACGTGACGGTGGTTTCGGGCAGGAAAAGGAGTTTGGAGAAAGGTCACACACGCATGCAACACACGAATTAGACGTAAGTAGTGTCGATATTTATGTGATCGCGAGTGACCATCTACGAAGGAGAGGTTCGTTTAAAAGCACGGCCTTTATCATTTGTTTCATATCATGCAACGCAAATAGCGCTTTGATGATTTGATGGATGTTTCAAACGAGCGATTTTGTTGATCACTAAAACGTGTGTGTTGTTGAGGATGGTTATTTGGCTTTTGCATCGTTTCGTGATGCTTTAAAGGGATCCTTACATTTCTCCTCCAGTTTTTCATCACGGCAAACCAATTAAAAGCGGTGAATCGCTTCCGCCTAATCAATTGCCGCTTGTGCAATGTGCACAATAGAATGCGGGTAAAACAGCTATTTTGTGTGTGTGTGTTTTTTTTAAAATTCTGCCACAGATACCACGCATGTTTCTAACCAATTTAAACTCACATCAGCCTTCTGTGTAGCTGAAAAAGAAACCGTTTCACACCATTTCCCACCCCCAAAAATGCAACAGAACATTTCGAACGCGAAATGCGTGTGGAAAAGCGTGCTCACCCGAACCCGAAACCACATGGCTTGCTGACGATGCTGTTCATTTTTTTTTTTTTGTTCGCTTCAATCGAACCGCCAAACTGAATTCCGAACCCCCAACCACTGCTGGTAGGGGTCCAATTAGTTTTCCGTTTCAATTTTTTTTTTCTGTGTTTGTGCGTCGGATGAATTTATTTTCCATTGCCGCCGCCATGGCATTGAATCTCTGGTGGCGGATAATCCATGTAGCCGTTACCCGTTGAGTGAACCTTGGTCAGAGAGGACCACAAAAATGAGCGAAAAACAAAAAGCTCACCCATTGCAACTCCGTAGGAAAACTCTCGAAACCAACCAACCACCCACCGTGGACGGAAAATGCAGCACAAAAAGCGAAAAAAAATCGCATTTTCAGTTCGTGTCGTGAACAAATATTGAATCGGAGGTAGACACGGGTGAAACGGATCAGCAAAAAAAAGCGAACCGCGGTGCTCCAAACATGCATTTACACGGTCCCCGGTTGCAGGTGCAACATCATGCACATGTGCGTATGACAGACACGGCCACAGCACGGGGGCGGCAGGTGTGTGGAAAAGTTTGTTAATTACCGCAACCTCTCTAGCGAGCGAGTGGTGAATTCTATACGTGCGCACACAAAAAAAGAAACAAGGACATAATCCCTTCCAGATTAGGTTGGTGATATTTTTCTATGGATTTGGCAGTGGTGAGTTTTTGTTAACTGAAAAAAGGTACAGAAAATTTCCATCTGTGAACCTTTCGGAAAGGTTTTTTCTTTTGCACCAACACGAATCTAGCTGCGAAAAGGACCCTCCCGATGAGGGTCACACTGCTGGATAGTTTATACTTTCAACCATCGCTTTCCACAACTCAACCGCTCGTGTTGTGTCACAATCGCCCTTGATTTGCGCACCGCAGTGACGTATTTTTTCGCGCTTCATTCGCGAACAGCGCGAGCGACCTATGCGGCTGCGTCTCATTAACTTTTCCCCGTCGGGCGGTTTGGTGCACTTTTTGAAACTTGTTTCTAATAGATTTAAGTTTTTGTTGTTGCACTTGCTCAAGCATCACCAGGAAAGCTGGTGGTCAATGGATTATGGTGGAAAACTTATCAGCGGAAAAGCGAATGCGGTTTGGGTGCAGGAAAGCGTACGTTGTTTTGGCAAGGGAAAAAAATAGCTCAGCTGTAACTTTCGTTGTGTAGTGATCATTTGAATAAAGGATTTTCTAGCCATTTTAATGAGCTCCACCTCGGTTGTGAGCGGGTGTCTCGACAAATTAATGCCGCTTGCTCTCACTGGAGGTTAATTAAAATTGTTGCAATTGTAGCGAAGGAATGTTTCAATTAACAAACACTAATTTCTGCAGCCTCATCAAATGGCTTGCAAAAGTATTGCTCTCTGTTCAAATAGGAAAAAAGTCGAGAAATATCGAGTGTAGGTTTTATATGTCAACACAAACGCCTTTTTATCTCATGCGTTTTATTTTAAATCGCTAAGAGCCTTAAAATTAATTAAAACGGTAGTTATTAAATTTACAATAATAAATATTAATATATCTAAAATCATACAAATAATACTAACGACAATTAGTAGTTACGAAAGCAATAAATGAACATTTGAAAACAAAAAGCAATGATAAAACACGTACTGCAAACGGAATGCGAATTGTAGCAGACATTTAAATCCTGGATAAAGCCTTTCAAACTTATTTCCTTAAACAAAAACCCTTTCCTGTTTTTGAATCTAATTTTCGTTCGATGAAATGAATCCAACCGAAATTCAAGAAGGACTAATCACATGGAAGGATTGGAACAAACGGAGCGAAAGTCGAATTGATGAAAGGGAAAATTAGACGCTTTTCCCGGGGGCTTCCTCGCTGCACTTCAAATGTATTTTCATGCAACTGCACGGCTGCACTGATTGGGCACATATATCAGACACACACACACACACACTTTCTTGGTGCACCTGTTTCGAAAGCAAGCGGAAGGAAAATCCTTTCACTGGCTCATCACTCACACCGATGCCACATGGGTAGAAAGAGGAAAAACCCTTTGTCCACTCGGGGCTCTTTTCGTGCGTCCACGCTTTTTTTTTCTATTGTTTTGCTCGTTTGTTTTTCTTCTTCGTTTCTGCTTGTTTGGTAGGAACACGGTGCGTCGTTGACTTCACTTGTTCCAAATGCGCGGCCGCCGGCGTGTTTTTTACGCATCGATGCACCCGAGCAATGCACTTCCTCTCTCTTTCTCTCTCTCGATCGGCGTGCGTGCGACGGATGGTGTGCGTGTTTGTACTTTTCCTTTATGTTGCGATTGTGATCATTTCCTTTTTTATTCACTTCACCGTACACACGCGCTTTTTGTGAACATTATGCCGAAGCGACAAGAAAATCGTATGCAACCACGAGCAACATCACTAGGACACGTGTTGTGGCCGCCAAAGGATTTTTTTTTACCAACACTTCCTTTTTACTCACTAGCAGCCGCCGGTTCGAAGTGAAAACCGACAAAGCTTCCAATTAGTTAGGAAACGCACGAAGCTTTTGCATCTCATCAGCATCACCACCACACGCACATTCGACGCTCCTTGGCGACTGCATAGAAATGCATTTGCATTTTTTTCTTTACTCACTTTCACATACACGACGCTGTCGACTTATTATACTCTTAGAGAAAGGGATGCGCCTATTAAACTCTTGTTAGCCAGTGGTGATTAACGCACAGTTTTTTTTTTCGTCGGTCCCTGCTTCGGATCCTCGACGGTGGTGTACGGTTTGATGCACCCGCGGGTAACGATTGTGTTGCACTCGCGCCCACTGTATGCTGCGAGTCTCACGACGACGACAATGACGACGGCGTACTGTGCTCGCGCAATGCTGATCCGGTACTGGGCGAGTGGCGCACGCGTTCCACGCTAGCGCAGCCCAAAACCACCCCTTCCGGCGAGTTTACACGGCTGGGGAAGGGGGACTTGTGGAAGGGATGTCTCTCGTGTTGTATTTATCTCTTTCGCTCGCACTTCAAAAGTATGAAACCCTTCTCACTCATGTTCACTCTCATCGTTAGTGTTGTTTTATTTTGTTGGAAAAGCTTGTAATTTTCCTCCACTGTGTTGGGTGTCTCGTGTCGGCGGCATGCGCAAGTTGATGAGCCACAGTGTGCGAGGGAGAAAGAACGTAGGAACAGTCAGTTTCAATTGTAAAGAATTTTTACTTCTTTAAATTTTAGAACAATTTTGAGAGTTAAATTCCATAAAGAAGGCCTCATAACAGCGTTTACGTCCGTTTATCTTCAAAACCTTTTTACACAAATCAGTTAGTAAAGGTGACGTTCTATTCTGTTTCTTAAATAGCCGAAATTTTTCATTATTTGTCTTTCAATTAAAATAGAAAAATTATCCATTGCGAATTTCTATACATTGCTAATGCTTTTTTCCCATTGGTGGTGAATGGTGACAAAATTTGAAACGAACTGTAGACTTGCGGCGCAGTGGCTATCTCTAGGGGCATGCTTTTTCATTTATTTTTTCGAAGTTCCCCGCTGGCGTTATGAGCCTTGCGGGTGTGTCAGGTGGTGACGGTCAGGTGTTGTTTCCGTTGCGACGCAAGTGGGGGCTTGTGGTCGGTTGTGTGCGTGAGAGAGTTTACTTTTTAACGTCATTCTCGCGGTTCGTTTTTCACCCTCGCAGCAAGATCGGGACACGATAGAATAAAATTAGAGCTAAGCTGACGAAAAAAAATATGATCAGATCATTAAATGCCCTTTGATCGTCCAGCAAACGGATAAATGATATGATATAAGTAATTACACATAAGAAAAGTGTACCCTTATCCTAGAGAAAATTTTGTTTTTTTTATTACTTTATTTAATGTTTTGTAGAAATCATAAATTACTATTTCATCATACCCACCGCATCGTCCCGTAATTCACCACACAATCACACAGAGACAGCTTCACCTGCATGCAAAACAGGCTACAACACAAAAATAGCTCGTTATCTAGTTTGTTGATGTTTGTAGTTTTGCTTTACATGCATGATAAGAGTGATCCCGAGCCGAGTGTCGGGAGAAATAGCGATAAACTTCTAATGCCATCACATCATGTGCAAGTATGATGCAAGATGGGTCGCCACATTGGCGGCTAGTGAGCAAAAGTTGAAGTTGCTGCTGTTCTTGGTGTTCGCTCGTTTCAACTACCTCGTCAAAAAGGTACCAAATTGTGAAACGTAGAAACTCGTGGACGGGAAAGAACACATGGTGCCTTCAGTCTGCCACCAAGATTTCGGTACGTCTTGTGCTCCGGCGTTCCGTATGCTTCTCGAAATGGATGGAAGCTGCTGACGCTCGTGTCACGTGAACGATACGCTCATGGCTTGAAAGCATTCGCTACGAGACGACGTACGAACCGCCACCGAGTGGTGGGAGAATTCCCGCCCGGAGCGCTTGATGAAGCGGAAGAAAAGCTCATTTTCCGATGCATGAGCATCGCGCGGCAGCGCAATTTCGCCTTGTGTTCAACAAAATGGATCCATTTTCGGGAGTGAAACTCAGACGATCGCAGACCGTTTTTGCGCCCTCCCTCGGGTTAGAATGTTTTGAATGGCCCTCTCCTCTGCCAACATACAGCGAAATCGAAAGCGAGCGG
>JXXA01015633.1:0-23244 GCA_000956255.1 Anopheles punctulatus
GGGCGATCCATGCGTTTGCTGACCGGTGTAGATTAATTAGACATGTAAATTAGGGAATAAGCGTTCCCCTATCCTTTTTCTATCAAGATTGGCTTTATCAACTCACAAATTCACACCACGATAAAATCGCACTTCTGCCCGGTGTGTTATTTTTTTGTTCGTACGGTGGAATGTATGCAGCAGTTTGTTCGTTGATTTGGACTTGCGATAGAAAGCGAAGGAATGTTTATGATTCTGTATATCCTGTGACAAATATTTTATTCGATTAGTAAGAGGGTTTCATAAGGTGCAGGATATTGTTTCTTTTTTCCAGTACAATATACGCAAAATTAAAATGTTGAGGCGTGCACTACAATTCCGTTTGAAAATGCTTCCATTTTGTCGCTATCCTGCTAGGATTATGGTCCGATTTTCTACGACAATTTCTCTCAGTTTTCACGCCCACCGTCCTTTGCATCTGTTTTGCCGAGCAAGAGGGTGAAAGAGAGGCACACACTAACACCAAGGACACGGTCGCAGAGACACCGTGACTTCAAGTGCAGGGTGAAATAATAATAATGATTGTAATTTTATTCCGGGCCTAAATTATTAAAATATTCAATTTCTTTCCTACAGACAACAGGGGCCGGACAAGGTTTCGTATGTTTCGTCTCAGACAGACGGTGGTTTGGCTTACGGTGTGTCGTGCAGTTGTGTCTGAAGGTGGGATTGCTGTTAAAGTAGAGAATCATTTCCTCAGGTAATGCAAGGCGCCGTGCGTTATGATGGGATGGTTTGTTTGAAAGGAGTGGGTGATTATGAGAAATGGTAAAAAATAATGTTCTTGAATTAAACACATTTTAACCAAAATTTAGCATTCATTGTCAAGGTTATGCTGTATCAGTTACGAATTGTGTATATATATAAATCGTAAATTGTTTGTAAAACTTCTTAGTATTTTAAACCATGGTTTATACTAAATAAAACTTTTTCTGAGGAAGTCATTATTTTATTTAAAAAAATTTAGTGGGAATAGTTTTGTTGGATAAGATTTTTTTTATTTAATTGATTAAAAACACAAAAGTCTGGTATACCAAGTACACCTGCCTTAAAAAAAAGATTAATACTAAATTTGACCACTGGAAATGAAACAAAGCTGGGAACGAAACAAAGTAAAAAAGCTTTTGGAAGACAGATATAAATATATTTCACCAAACATATCTTACATAATTTATCAAAGATATACCACTAGAATTAAAAATTTAAACAAAAAAGTAAGTTAAAACTCTCATTTTGCTTGTAGTTTTTTAATCGGAAAAGAAATTAATTGAACGTTCAAAAATACTATGTATTTAATTTCTTAGATATTTTCGTGTAATCAATTATTATTTTAAAATGCTATTTGTCATTGCAAAACATTCTTCACGAATAATTTTTACCTCCTACCGGCATTCAATAATACTGAAAAATGAGTGATTTAAAATATTTAAAAACATTGGGGTTCAAAACTATTACCCATTAAATGGAAGTTTTCTGCAATCATATGTAATATAATATTCAACAAATCTGAAGTGAGCCAAGCAAATTAGTGAACCAAGTGAACAAGTGAACCACAACGGAAAAATTGTGTTGCGGTACACCTTACAGTTACCAGGAAACCTGTTCAAAAGCCTTCAAATTTTCGCACTTTATTTTTTGACTTCTATTGACTGAAGAAATGCGAATAATCCTATTGCAAGGCAAAAGGGTAAACCAAAGATAGCAAACAACGTGCACGGCAAATAAACGCCGGTGTCCAAACATCGTCCACAGTTGTTTACGGTAGCCGCACAAAATGCCATACCTTCTCTTGTTGACTTTGGCAGCAAACCCGGAAGACCACTTCCGAAAATATCCTTTCCCGGCCACGAACGTTCCGACTCGGTAAAGGCGCGAGTAATGGCGCTTGTTGAGCGGTTTACTCTCTGTGTTTGACTGTGTTGTTGTTTTTTTTTTTTTTGTATTTGGGTGTCTCCTTGTTCCGAAATGTGCAGGATAAAAAGTATTTTAAATTATGATAAAATTATGCAACGAGTATATTTGGATGATGAAAATTTCCTTCCGTTTGGGTGAGTGTGTTGTTTTTTTTTTCGTACCGCTTTGGTCTCATTTTTTAATGTTGTCTGAGACGGTACTTTTTCACTTCATGAAGTGGAGAAAAAATATCACATTTTCCTTTGTTGTTGTATTGCGAGTTTGTCCTGCCGTGGAGCTGGAGTGGGACATTCAAACATGTTGTTTTAGTAATTCATTACTGTGTGCTTAAGGTGCTTACTTCCAACGGCCCGGACGGGGATGTCACATTCCTCCGGATAGCGTTATAAAACCTGCCATACGCGGCACGACGAATGCAATTAGAAATATTTCGCTCGATGTCGTAGCTGCTTTAAAAGAACGTCAATCCGCAGCATGACCGGGTGGGAGAAAAATGTGTCCTTCCGTACGATTGGAATGGATTTTCTCTAGAGCGGTGGTAAGGACTTTTTTTGTGTGCTCGTTTCCTTCTCGGATGCATTTGCATAATGATTTTTCCGCTCATCTGAATCCATCTGGATGGGGCAAAGATTTTCAACATGATGTAACGGATGTGACGACGTCGTGGCCACGTTATGCTCTATTTCGCTTTGTAAGAAAGATCACCGCACCCCACAGCGGAGTGCGAGCGGAGTGAAAACGAGGGATGGACGGACTATGGCCGCACGATTCCGAAGGATATAATGGATATGATTTATGATCGAAACTAACTTCAACTGACCGTTAACAAGCCGAGAGGGTATGGGGTTTACCATTTTCCTAAGTGAATCCTGGGGCCAACATCAACACAACATTATCACATCATCACCATCATCATCATCATCGTCGTCGACGTCCGGAGCATCATGGGACAGATAAATCCGAATCGCAATCGTGTGTGGGTCTCACGCGTTAGGAATCGAACATCGATTGGGGCCGATGTCCCGATTTTCCGAGTCCCGAAAAACCATCATTCCCGGCAGTGTACACTTTCATCGTTCGCTTCCGTGGATGGAAAACCACTTTTGAGCGAATGAGCACGAAGAGAGAGAGAGAGATAGAGAAAAATAGAGAGCTTGAGGGAAATGTTTCATCCGGTTGTGGTGAGCAGAGGCGAAAGCACACTCACTGTAAGTTGGTGCAAACATTTCTTGTTTGTGTGCTTGTGTGAGCCCTAACAAAGAAAAATAAATATCCTCGCACTGCTGAATAATTCATGAAATTTTATTGCATCGAAGCTGTTTCTCGCACTGTGAATGTGGTGGTGGTGTGTGTGTGTTTTTTTGCTTCTTTCTCTTCTACTTCATATCTGCACCCATTTGCTTTGATTCCTTTCGAGAGCATTTCATTTTTTTTCGGTCCTTTCCCACTTAAAAAAAACGCCCCAGTTTCAGGGGTCCTGCTCCAAGAGATTTTCTATCCGGCTTCCTATTCCTTCCCATTCGTCAATCCTGTCCAGGTTAATGTGTTGAAGTGGCAACCGATCCAAAGCCTCAGTAGCCGGATGGGTTGGTGTTAATGCATGGAAAACATAAAATTGTCCTACGGACCATCCCGGACTTACGGACTTCGCAGGACTTACTGGAAGCCAAAAGTCAAACGATAGCAGCTGGTGCAACCGCGGACGCGACAAGGGTTTCTGACTGCGGGATTACATGTACATACCATTACATTAATGATCATCGAAACGTGCCCGATAAGAGATCCTCTCCTATCCGCTTCGGCGTGAGTGCATACGGGATAGAAATGTATGCAGCTTCGGTTCGCTTTCAGGACTCAGGACGGTCTTCCCAAGCACGTAATGGATGCGTTTTATCTCGTCCAGAAGAAGTCCTTGTACAAGTGCGAATAGCGATAATTAATTCGGGCCCTGGTGGTGCTGCGGTTAATGACGTTCGCTCTTGTTCACTCATTTTTTCTCTTGACAGGCTGTGACAGCTTCGAATCTAGCGGCTCATTACTATCGTTTCGTAGGTGGCAATAGGTTTCTTTCTTTTTTGTTGTACGCTTCTGAACGGTACAATAAACCTCGGCGCTAGAGGTCGTTCTTAACACATTCCACGGTAACGGTGCTCCACAAGATAACGAGCCTGGTGCGCTTCGTTCGTAAGCGCAGGCGAGATTTTCCTCCCGCCATGGAGGGTGAAAGAAATTTAAATAACACTTACACTAGGCAATAGACCTTTGGTAAATATAACTTTGTGACTTGCGGGCCGGATCTTGATGGACGCTATGCACGCAACATCGCACGCACGCGTTCTCGAGGTAGAGATGTCTGGGGGGAATGATCATGGTATTTTTCAAGATTTCCTACGGTTTTTAATAAACGCACCACGTCACACGGTCCGATGCGGAGGCACCTGTAATTGGCTGCGCTGGGTGTAATGTTTCATTTTTATCTAGATGAAAAATCAGATGTCATACATCAAGCGTCCCCGGTTCGGTTCAGGCTGAGAGTAGCTGAATGGTCCATCAACCCTGAGAGTTGCTGAATGGTCCAAAAGTGTTGGAAGTGCATGCAAATTTTATTAGTATCAAGTTATTGTTGATAAAAACGGGAAGTAGATTGAGCGTTTATTTTTAATGAATCAAGGTATCCTGTGTACAAGAATGTTTTAATTAAGAAAAACGATAATTGGGTGACGATTTTGAATGAATCGAAACCTGAAAATATTGACATCAGCACTAGCCCGGCTAGCTCAGTCGGTAGAGCATGACACTCTTAATCTCAGGGTCGTGGGTTCGAGCCCCACGTTGGGCGAGTTGAAGTTTTTATGGTTATTGTGTCATTTATTGTTTATTGAAGAGAATCACAAAGCAGATGAAATTTGAACAGCGTCTGGCTCCCGTCCAGAACAATTACACATTTTGCTCTCAATAGAACTGAATCAAAATCAAAACTTCTCATACTATACATGTAATCTTGCTTCAATAAAACAATCAAAATACTGCAGAAGATTTACGGTTCCCAGTGCCAACTTGTACGCTCCGGGAGTTTTCTTCACAATTGGAGCCATATCTGACTCTGCTGTCACCATATCCTTTGGGCTTTGAGTCATTTTGCCAATAAATTACACCACAAACATTTATGTCACTATCTTTATTGAATTAGAAACTATCAAGCGGGCTGTGCGGTTGGAAACGGTTTTTATGGGTGCGTAGCGTATAAAAGCTTTCGAGAAGATTAGCAAAAACTCCAACCGAGTTTCCCGGTATAGCCCCAGTTTGTTTTTAGCGGGTTCGTTTTGTCCTTGGACGAATGTGTTGCAATGTTGGTTTTGAGTTCAGAATTGGCTCGCATAAACTCGCAACGACTCGAAGGATCGTTCTGATAGCCGGCTTACAGCACCTCGAGCCGCTGAGGGGCCATGTGTCGTGGTATTAATTAATTTGTGCTTATTCCTTGCGGTCGGGATACAATTTATGCCATTTTCAGCGTTTACGGCTGGGAGGACAGAGATTTTCCTTGCCGTTCTTTTCCCCCCGCGCCAGCAGATTGACTAGCGAGTTTTACGATCGAGTTTGATCGTAAAATATAAATTTTTTTATTAATCTCTTTCGCTCGCTCGCGGCCTCGGTTACCCTCCGAGGTTTGCTTTGGATTGCCCTGTTCCCTTTTGCTCATTCTAAATCGCCCAGCGTCGATGGCGCAATTGCGTCAATCGTATGCAATGACCAACCACGGCCTACAGCGGCGTATCGGAGAATATATTTTTTATTCGGTTGTTTTGGAGGCAGATTACGCTAAAGTATGCGGTTTGGGGGGTTCTGTTCGTTTGCTTTACGAGCGGAATATTATCCTTCTAATTTGATTTTTATTTGCTATATGTATGGGGCGCGGGGTTTAGATGGGGTACAGCCACCTCGTTTGTACCGCTACCGCGCAAAGTGGCAGCTTCTTTACGATTTTCCGTCATTTTTCCGCTACATACTTCGCGGTGTTCCGCGTTTGGTTTGCCGTGCCCGGCGTGAGAGTAACATTCTCATACACACACGCGCGTGGTGTCATAAAAAGGCCGGCGTCATTTAACCTCTTTTTTAATTTACAGTAAAAATGGAAATATGAAATGAGCAATTGTCTTGGGCTCTGTTCCGGTTGGGTTTACTCGTAGTGCGATGGCGAGACAGTCGTTGCGATGCATCTCTGCGGTAGTCGGTTATGTGTTTGGCAAGACAAATTAAGACATAAAAACAGAACATTGCGGATACACTTTCGGCTGAAGCATAAAAATAGTAGCTTTATTTGGTTTGATGGAAAGTAAGGTTAAGAATAATTCGGAAAATAAATTCTTGAAGCTGTTGTGAAACGGTTGAAAGCTAGTTATTTTGTTTTTGTCACTGTTTTGCATGAGATGATTATTATTACTCAATTGTATTAATTGATTTTTTTAAATTTTTTTTATTCATTTGTATTATTTTAAAAATTATACAAATTATTCAAATGTGCCTCATAGTGACTTTATGAGTCATACAAGGAATTTCAATTTTAATTTTATTAATTATGATAAAATTATGCTGTAACAAATATACCCCAAAACATATGCATATCTAGCAGATATTCATATGCATTTGAAAAAAAGACTAATAAGTAAGTTTTATTTGCAGATTGTATCTGAGCCATTTTTTACGATTGATGTATCCAAAATATGAAACAATAGATACAGCATGAGTTAAGGAATTGTTTCTTACAAACAATTGCTGTTTCATTTAAAGAGGAATTACCTTATGCATAAAATAATGAATAAATTTCAATCTAAAATTTTTTTAAATACGCACCAGCCAGCGAATAATATTTACTCAAAAACAATCGAATTCCTGCACTACGTTTTCAAGTGTGAAAATATTAATTTTTTGCTATTTATTGAAATTAACTGAAGCTTCTTCAAAAAATGTATTCCATATAAATAAAAAATTAAACAAAAAGGGTGAAATACAAATCTAACTCCAAAACCATTTCCATTGTGTAGAAGGGGCATCAAAAACGAACGACGAGGTTGTATTTGTACGGATTTTATTTCGCATTTATCCTATCCCTGAAAACACTTTTTAGGCGTTATTTGATGCAGAAAAAGGATGAATTTACATTCGGTAATGCGTAATAGGGCGACCCAAATCCATGGTGAACGATGAGGTAAGAAAAGAGTCGTCTAATACAACTTTAGGCAAAGTTTTCTTTTTAACGGGTTGTAACAGGCTTGCTGACAAGGCAGGAGGATGATAATGCTCTAGGATGGATAATGCTCCAGGGCAGGAGGATGGAGGGTTTAAAGACACTCATGGTGTTTTAAGCAAAAATGTGACATTATTTTAATCGTTGTAGCAGAAAATTACAATTTGGAAGAAAATATTGGGAGATATTTTGAAAAAAAAACAACGAAAACATATCTTGAGTAAGAAAAAAACACTCATAGCTAGTAACACAGCTAGATAACTGCTTTCGACACCGTTTATCCAGCAAACTTTTAAACTATGCTTTTAAAAAGCACTCATCACCGTAAAGATACGAACAAGACACTTTCATTAGCCCGTTAGTTTGAATTTGCGCCCTGTGTAGCCCTCGACCCTTACGCACTCATTGTTTCGGTTGGTGTTATGTTCCCTTCCATTACGTTTTGGCGCAAGTTTAAGGTTCGTTTGGCCGAACATGCCGCCGGGAAACCGGGACGAGATCATGATCGCGCTCAACGCTACTTTTCCACTGATATCGATCAGCAATTGCCGATCTTCACCGTTGGACGCGTTTCCTTTAGTGCCATCCTCCGTTCCGGTTCGGTAACCGTCCCCTGTGAAAGGGGCCTCCAAAGAAGACCCAATGAGCCATCGGAAGGAACCATATCAATCTACACACAATCCACCCTCCCCGAGGGCTTGAAAGGCGATCACCAGTTAGGGCAAATGGATTCGGACACTCGGCCACTAAAAGGCACAACCGAAGCAGAAATAAAAGCCATAGGGTCTATTTAGTGATCGTAATCTTGGTGGATCGCGTTTGGGCTCCCCTTCAAAAAAAACACAAAAAACACAACGACCCTGGCCAAAGGCAAGCGACTCAGACTCAACGGCAGGCCCAACGAAGTCATTTATTAAAGTCACTCTCGCTCGCCACTCATCGTTTCTTCCGGCAATTGGCACCTTGGGACGATACCACCACCACTACCGTGAAGGTACACACACAACCAGTCGTCCAGATGGAATCGGAGGAAGCAACCGTATCATTATTAATTAAAAAATATATTTCACACCGAGCAGTGGAAAGGGGCACTCAACGGGGAAGAATTTTGCACCTGCCTCGGCTGGCAGCAGGCTGCAAAGGACCTTTCGTACGCATTTTTCGGATCCTTTTCGGGCTGTGTGTGTGTGTGTGTCCTTTCGGTTTCGCTTCCGGACAAGATCCGGTTTCGATTGAGGTCGACGACGTCTTCTTTCGAGGTCATCGGACAAACAGGCCGTGTACAGGCAAAAGGATCCTCGCGCTTATCAACCACTTTCGAAGTCCCCTCTTTTTCGGTTGCTCGGCGGTGTGACGTTGGCTAATGACGTCGATGATGTTTTTTTTTTTCTTTTTGGTAGAGAGTCATTTTTTTAACTTAATTTCCTTCTTCTCTGAGGTCCTAGGTCCATGGCATTGGAATGCTTCTCGGTTGTTCCTTTGCGCAGCCTTTCGGTGTGAGTTATTTCCTCATCGATTCTGTTGCTCGATTATGTGAGCCTCGGTAGCATTCGGATGCGCTATTTACTTTTGCGGCATCGGGACGTGCGTGCGGATAAGGCATTTCACCTGTTCGTAACGTTTATTATTTGTGCCGTTAAACGGTAGGTCGAGGACACGCCGTTCAGGCTTTTAATTGGTAGCGCCAGGGAGCTACGCAGCGATGTATGATGCGAGTGTTTCATAATTTAATTCAAATGATAGATATTGGGTTGTTTTAAACCAAATGATATTGGAGGATCGTTTCCTGTACCTCATCTTTTGCATGTTTGTGACGTATTTATTTTTTTAGATGAAGATGAAGAAGATGACCATGTGGTCGTGTAGAAGATATGCGAAAAATGGATGTAAACTAAACGATTTACTATGACAGCATATCGTGGTTTCTTGTGATTATTTAGAGTAGAAAAGCTACCACCAAACCGGCCTATATATTTTCTGCTCATCAACACAAATATCTGGTGAAAAATAAAGTTCAAAACTTTGTTTGCTTTGGTTATCAATTTTGCTGACATGACATGCATTTAATTTCTATTAAATCATAATGATTTAATAGAAGTTTCTCAAATCATAACGAATAAAGCCAGATAATATAAAGCACCTATTTATGATTTGCCGATCCTTTATGTTTACCTTTATAATACCTTTATTGTAATAAAATTGATACTGACTTTCATATAGAGAACTAATGATATTTCCTTGATGTTCACCGGATGAGTTCAATCAATTAGCTGGCAAAAGTCTTTCCTTTAAAGTGAACAGATCTAACAAGAGTGCTAAGTTAGGAACTGATCTTCCACCTCATACCCCTTTTTCGTTCAAGCATATGAAAGTCATGTAAGTTAGGTTTTTTATTGTAGTTAATCGTTTTTGTTTTATAAACACAGAAAATCTAGATGAAATCTAGAGAAATATAGATTACTGTTTTGAAATAATGCTAAATTGCTATCATTGGATGAAATCTGCTAAGCCGTAGCTTATTTATGTAATCTAACAATATGTTATACTAGTTGAAGTGTGTAATTGCATCACATGTGTATGGTTTCTCTTGTCACACGAAAACGATTAATGATGCCATTCATGACCACAATACCGTTGAAACGCGACCGTTGCTCTGTTTTATTGGCCCAATCAGGGCAGCACAGGCAGCTGACGATCATTTCCAGTGCCTTTGTACAAAACAGCTCCAGCGGGTTGGGGGAACCCGGCAAGTGCATCTCGATACGCATTGCAAGGTCTGCGCGAACCAAGTTAAGCCATATTGAGCTAACGTGATCGTGATTGCGGTACAGGGGGAACTGAAATTAATTCGCCGTGGCGCAGGAAATGCATCTCCCAGTGCGTCTGACGGGCGTCCCGGGCCAATGAAAAACAATAACAGTAATGTGCAGCGCAAATAAAGGAAAATATTATTGCCACGGTGCAGCGCTAGTGGGTTTAGGTTGACCGTCTCCCCTAAGCTTCACCCTCACACAGTTAATTCACCACTCGCTTTGTGCAAAAATTTCCACCCGAACAAATTGCCATCTCGACAAAAGGTGAATGAAGGTGGGAGGGTGAGGGAGGGGGCGGTTGAGGGTGGCTAGCAAAACACGGCAACAAACACACGAGAAACGCACGTTGGAAAACAATGGCACCACCGATGGACACCGAAACGCCGCACGACACGCCGCAAAATGTTGTAAACTATGTTGCGTGCATTTGTTTTGTTATTTTCTCTTCTCGCCGCCCCGGTACGGATGGCGCGGTGGGCCGGATGATGGGGGCCGGCCGATGCCGTGCAACACAATTTTTCTATAGAGCCATTTTGTTTCCGCGCTTGGTCGCTCAAGTACAAATTTTAAATAGTTTTATATATTTTTTATTGTGACGTCGTGGGGGGAAGGGACGGTTTGTGCCTTTTGCCTTTCGCATTTCCACGCCGTGATCGTGTTTCTGTATTCGTTGTTTCGTCGTCTGGCGCCCGATGCAGTTTTCTCTCGCTTGGGTTTTATTTGTTTCACTGGCATTCATTTTTTTAAAGCTGTTTTTTGTTTTTGAAACTCGAGATGCGAACCAAATCCGTTCGTTGGTTGTTGTCGTTTTCGTCGGCTTTCGATCGGAATTATAAATGATAAACACGCCAGCTCATCTCATTCACCCTCTCCCTTCCTTGTCATTCGTTGGATTACATCCAGCTTTTTGTCTGCGTCGGAAAATGCACCTGTACGGCTCATTGAGCTTCGTTAGCTCGGAAAGGAACTGGCGCGCAAACACCTCGCGGAACTCATCCCCACAAATCGTGCTTTTTTACGAGCCTGGCTAAAGCTGCGGAAATGAAACGTACACGGCTACACCACGCTTTTAACGCACCATTGTTTCGCTGCTGGTGCTGCTGATTTAATTAGGAAATCAACAGCTGTTGGTCAGCTGGACGAGCTGTTCGGTACGCTAGTGCGTCGTGAAGATGCACCCGGGGCGCAGTGGAGCTTTGCGCGCGTAAGTGTCATTTCTTTAAATACATGCCATAAAATCACGCTGATCATGCACCGTTACACTGGTCAGGATGCCCCTGTGCCATGGTCACCGCCGTTTTGTTGATGAGTTGCTGTAACCGCAGCAACTAAGGCATATGATGTATTGCGTTCCCGGGAAAGATATTGCACCGCAAAACGGTGCGCTGTAAATTGTTTATTTTAATGGGTATGACTGCAGCTTGTGTTTTTGATAGGATCATTTCCACAAGTTTCGGGCGTTTGTTTTAAGTCACCTAGTTTTTGTGCCCAATGAGCTTCGTGGTTTTGGTATTGTAGGTGGGAAAACGGGTTTATGTTTTCTTAACGTTTTTTCATGCCACAAGAACGTCACATGCGCAGTTTCGTCGAAGCTTTCGGAAAAAAAGTTTGTCTCGTTTATCTGATTCACTCTAACAGAGGGTTTTCTTGGATATACTGTATTAATTTGTCTTATCATCGTTTGATTAACAAAATATATCGAAAGACGAAATTTGAGGGCATACTAATAACCAATGATCATTGATTATAAACCATATAAAAAGAAATATTCATTGGAATTTGATGGTTTGAAATCCTCCTATACCTTCTGAAAATCAAAAGTTGGAAGAGTATCCATAATAGTGGTGTCATTTAATCTTACCACTATCCAATGGCAGAGTGTTTTGCTGTTGAGTTCGGATTAATTTACTAATATGCTATGTTTTCTACGACTGCACTTAATCATTGATATGTTACGGTATCGATGAAATATTTGGAAGATTTCCAGCAAAGTTAACGATATATTCCTTAGCTTATAAGACAACCTGTGCATTGAGGTAGCTAAAATATTGGAGGGCATATGAATCTTAATTTTAAAACAATTTGCAGTAGAGGAAAAATTCACTAATTTACCTTTCATTACTTTTTCCTAAGAAATAACAAATGATCCGGAAGGGTTCTAACGCTGAATGTGGCATGCAAATTTCGTCGCTTGTATAGATTGCAGTTTGTCTTCCAGCACAGCTAGACTGTGCAAGCCGGAAAGGTCACGTAGTTCATTGTTTTTCTGCCTAGTGACGAGTGCTCAAGTGCTCGAAGGGTACCTTCATAATATAAACGATGACTCTTGATGTACATTCGAATGTGCAGAGGAAAAAAAAACGTATTGCAAAACCCTGAACAATGACTCAAACGAACACTTTTGAACCCATGTTCAGAAATGACCCTTCCGCCGGACCGAACCCAACGCAGCGTGTGGAATGTGCAGAATAATAAAATTGCAATTAACCGATTCCCACAATTGTCTTATGAGGCGTTGCTGAGTCCGACCCAGCCAGCCGGACCGGCGTGCAGTGCAGTCTCGACAACGTACGCAGTAACTAACTCGCAAAAAAAAACGTCATCCACACAACGTACGCGCTTCGAGAATTTATTTTCCACCTCCGGAACCGCAACAGGGTGAATCCACAGCCCACGCGGACGGAAGGGATTTATTTGAGTGGACGAAACTCAAAATCTTAAATGAGTGCGAATCCATTCATTAGGTGGTTGCGCTTTTTTGCATCGATGCACTTGTTGCTGTTGGACGCAGGTGTGATCGTGTGAGAGGGAAAAAGTATGAATGTGAAAAAAAAAGATACAACGCGCGGAAAATTCTTCAACAATAAACATGTTTCCCGTCTTGAGGCTAGAACAAGGGTTGTTTCTGTCAGCTGTCAAAGGAGCAGAAGAAATTGGATCATAGCAATCGTAAAGTGTTTTTTTTTCGCTAGTTTGATGTCGGTCTCTTTTATGCAAAGTTTTTGAAATGTTGTTTTAAAATTGTATTCTTTGATAATCATTTAAGGAAATTTTTTACCATTTTACTGTATTTAAGCTTTTTTGTGTTTTTTTTTCTAGTAAGGTTTTTTTCTAGTTATATTCTCCACATATATAGTTAGTTGCACTTTTTCAACGTGAAAATTTGATATAAATCAAACAAATGATATACTTTTCTCACTGAAAAATTATTATAAGAATTAGTAAAACACAACGCAATACATAACATTTAACTTGAAACTACTATCTTCTGAAAAACTAGCATAAAATGCTCAGTGAACATCATAGTTTGTGGTCGTTCGCTTCTCATTCCGTCATTATTTTGAACGACAACCGCTTCCATTGAAGGTCGTTGCTGTTTAATTGCCATCATGGCTCTGTAGTCATTTTCCTGTGCAACGTTAAAGGTTTTCTTGATGTTTTTTTCAAGAAAGAATAAAATACTTGTTCGTTCCTCGTTCGTCATCAAACGCGTCTGGTTGTCGTCTGATGTTCTGTACAGTACAACGCATACAAACATCTCCACCGTCGCACACACCCTCTGCGGGTGTGTGGCTGATTGTTTCCGCAAATAATTATCCCACCCCGGACGCCGGCGACGGACAGCCAATCGGGTTGTCGTTGTTATTCCTTCCGCAGTGTTGTATACCGCTCTTTGTGGGCGCTGAGATTTTCCCACCGTTATAATAATGGCCTAACTTTAGCGACCGAACTACCGATGCGTCGAACTCTGAGTATGGGTGTGTGAGTGCGTGCGTGTAGAGGGAGTATCAAAAAGTGAAGACACAGAAAGGAAAAAAAAACGAACCTTCTTTGGTTGGCTTCGGGGACGGCGTGTGCGGTCACGGTCACCGTATCGTTTCGTGCCCAAAGGTGCTAGAACGGCAATGCATGCGCACGGTGCTGCAGTTTTTTTGTTGCCACCGGTGCATGTTAGATGCGCGTTGGCAGCCGCACGAAATGTCCCGATACCGGGTGGAAAAGCAAACACGTGAGCTAAGAAACCCAACTCGCAAGAAACTTGGCGCGGTTGGCGAGAGTTTGGAAGCTGATTATTGTGCCGCAGTCACAGTTTGCGTTTTTTGGTCCGGTTTTTACTTGATTAATGCTCGGATAGCATGCCAATCGGTCGATCGAAACAGGCGTGCAACGGGCGTGCAATTTAATGAGTCGTTAAAACAAAGAACTCCACCGAATGTGATCCACCGGCTTAAGCTGCAACGTCTCATAATTCACTGGTCTGGAGGGTAAGCGTTTCGATATGATTGGCCGAACCATGCACATGCGAACGGTGGCGGCGATAAACTTCAATGCTGCAATCGCTTATGGAAAATGGGTTGTCGATTGTGCAAGAAGTTAGGAAAATGTAATGGAGAGTTTAAGACGGCTGAAACGCAGTGATATTAAAGGTATGAAGCATTCATAGCGATAAAAGTGTTTTATTGAGCAGTATTTTTTTATTAGAAGCTCATTGTATCAAGATATAAATATTTTCCTTCGGACAATAATTCCATTGTAATATTGGACACCGAAAATAATATTATCAGGGGTAATCAAAGAGTAATGGAATGAGATTTGATTGATATATTTATAGATTTTGATTTGCACAGCATAAATTCAAATCTCTTTCTAGCATCGTTGAGTTATTTTTTATAACAATTTATACACTTGTACAACTTAATACAATTTTTTTTGGTTTTTATTTATTCTAACCAATTATTAAAATGTTGGTTGGTCGTTTAACGATGCTCGCTGCTTTGTTATTTTGAAAATAATGCCATCATTTGGAATACGTTAGTCTTCACTTCTGTAAGTCTAGAATAGTCAATGGAATTTGGTCCATTTAGTATATTTTTATCGTTTAGGTTCATTTACAAGTTTATCTCTAGTGGAGTAAATTATCCATCGACACTAATGTTCGAATGGTATCATATCTATTTACAATGGAACAATAGTTTATCTTAAACCTCCTTTCAAAGCCGGGAAATATTTGGAACAAGATCAATGCAAAGTTGTATTTAAATATTTTTGAGTCAATTGAAATCATTTTGACACTTCACACAATCTTCTCTTTATGTTACATCGTTTGAATATAAGACTTCATCGTTATGAGTATTAATGAAACATATAAATACAGTGAAATTTCATAAATTATTTTACCTAAATGAATAGAACACATTTTCATGGAAAGAAACATTATTCGTTGAATAAACATTTGTTTGGAATCATACAGTTGTTGATGAGAAAGAGCTAATTCATCCTAAAGAAACACGAAAAAAACAGCACCTTCAAAAATAAGCAATATGGATTTGTAAATGCAGACAGGAAACAGGAAACAGTTTCACGAAATTAAAACAGAGAAAGACTACTTCCTAACGGGGCAAAATAGAACCTTCGCTTTCGAATCGGCGCTTCAAGGGATCGGAAGTGCATGAAAGCAGCATAAAGTTGACAGTACATAACCCTGCGCACCCTGTGGGCGTAGGGGTAAGAAAAGTCGGAAGAAAATCATGAATATGCAATGAGTTAAACGGTTTTACCAAATGTCGCTGACGGCCGGTCGCTGGTTAATAAAAAAGAAACGGTGTCGGTATGTGCGCATTTCGTTTTTGTTTCGTACTCAGCTCCAATGTGTCTTGTGGCCACCGTTATCCTGAGGCATACGGTGATGGGTCAAACGGTCCACTGATCACCGCGGGGAATCGCTTCTGTGATCGCTTATCAAACGATCGGTTCCCATGCAGCTCCGGCTGTTCTAGCAGTGAAAACACACTCGCCGTTCGGTGTGGCCATAAAAGTATGACCCTTCATCCCTGTCATACGTATCCCTGGCAGAAAATGGTACCGATTCGCTTCGAAAGGAAGATAAAGTTGTTCGGAAATGAGGTTGTTAGGAAGTCACCGTTACCGCACAAACGACAAACTCCCAGATCTGGACCACTGTTCATAGTAGCTGGTCGGAATGGGTCGAATTAAATGAAAATTTGTTACTCTATCAAAACTGACCGCATCGACCATTCGGGTCCAACTAGCCGGAGGGTGATTTGTGGGTCCGACGATGGGCTCGAGCCGACCCCAGGAGCGGTAGTCGGTTGTAGAACACCGCAACAGCGCCCTAGCATGCGAAGAAGTGATTTGGAGTGCCGGTTTGGACGGGTTTTCGGTCCCCGGAAGGAACTCGGTTCGGGGTGGATTGCGACAGACCACTTTTTGGAGGCATTGCTGTACGCTAGGTCGAGTTGATGGACGCAAATGCCCTGCCATGTCACCATCGATGCCGCAATGACCGAAATTGAGCGTGCACTCATTAATTTGCATAAGCCAGCGCCGTTCGTGAGCAGTGAAAGTGGACGATAATCATTGAACGTTTCAGTTACTGGTGGTATGTTTGGGTTGTTTTTGAGTTGTGTTGAGTTTTGGGGGCTATGCCTGTATCATCAATACGCATGGTATATTCTGTACCATTATTTGTTCTTATTTTTAAACTTCAAACGTTCATTCAATGTCTTCGAGTCACAGTCGCCATTTTTCAGATAGTCCATATAAGATATTCTCATTTACCCAATCACTTTTCGAACAACCCAACCAAACAAAAAGAAAAAAAAAGACGGACGCAAAGTACCGATCGGCCAGGCCAACGATTCCGGGTTAACTTCGATAGCTCTAGCCCGAACCGAACCCGAGGGCCATCGGGGGCACGTGAAATGCTAATCAGCAGTGTGTTTACCCTTTTTCTCCGGTCGGCTCCGAGCAAAGCGCTGGGTACACCTTGTGCCCTGACCTGTCCTGTCCAGAGCCGTCTGGTAGCCGGACTCGCACTGACGAGAATGATAACGATCGAGTTGCGGACGATTCGAATCGTGCGGTACACATTCCGTTTGCGCCATTTCATGTCGCTTCGTGTGCTTGTTGGTTCACTGCAGTAATAACCGGCAGTTGGTCGGTCCGGCAGAAACGTTTGAAACGCCCGGCGAACGACAGTCGAGGAAGTACTTGAAGCGGTGGTTGCGATAATGTCCTTTTGCATTGTGTCCCAATTGCTTGAAGCGATCGAAGTCTTACGTGACTGTTTGCGTTCGTCGGGAAGGCAAACTGCATTGCTCGATGGAGCTATTTTCTCGAAACGAGACGATGTCGATCAAAGTAGAGTACTCATTCCGTCGGAGAATTTGAGTGCTTTGCTTGGCTGTTTCTTTGTGTGTGATCGAGTACTAGTACGGCAAGGGTCGGCAAATTCAATGGTTTTATGAGGTTGCAGCACATAAAGCTAGTTTTTTTTTAAATATTAATATGAGTATTACTCATTTTGAATATACGTGCCTCGTTAGTTATGTACTCCACGTTAGGCGGATTAAAATTTTAGAAATAGATCGGAATCCTACACTACCCTTCTCCAACCAATATAAAAACTTTTTTTTTAAATAATTTCTGTACAGAAAACCTGCAATTCCATCCCAACAATATGAATTTAAATTTTGAATAAAGTATTATTTCAATAAAATAATGCTTTTAAAATAACTAACAGGCTTTTTACTTTCTTTACATCCATGTAAAGAATAGATGAACAGAATATTCAACAAATATTTTAGCGTGTTGTTTTCAATCACGCCATCGTTGTTACCTATAATGTGGAAAATAAAGTTGAACGATGGATGGAATCAGCTATCGAAAACAAAAATTCTGATTGTTATAAGTTGAATTGCTTATTTTAGAGTTTATGAAGAAAAAATAGTGAAAGTCTCAAACAAACAAACTAATTAATGTTGTGGAAAACCACCATTCAATTCATTCATGTTTGTTTGCTTCTAATATAGTTCCTTCTTGTTTTTAGGCTTTGTTTTTAGACGAGCTTATTTGTTTCACTACAAAAAATATAAAAGGGTAATTGTACAAAATGAGCAAACAAATTCTATAATACCTTGCAAGATACTAACTTTAAGTGAAACTTTCATCCGGTTGTTGCTACCGAATTTAAAGTGAGTGTAATTAAGTGTGATTGTGGCATTTTTTCACATAAAAATGAAATAAAAAATTATTTTTATTTCAAATTATCGATTTTGATGTTTTTTATTCAACTACACGGCAAAAAAAATACGAAAAAATAAATCCAAAAAAATAAAAATAAAAATCTCAAACCACTTCATCAATTAATTAACCCTCCAGAAAATGAATCATAACAGTTATCATAACGTCCACTTTAAAAAGAATTCACTTAGCACACGCACCGCAACAAACGATCAAGCGAAACGATGACTCTACCCTCCTGGGTAACCACAGATGCAGATAATAAACCAAATGAAGAAGTATTATGAACTGCCTGCCCGAACTGCGGCCTGCCCTCCATCCTGCCTGCCTCCTCACCCATCTCGCATATGATTTCCTCGTGAATAATGCATTAATGATGCAATCCCTGCACAATCGCGCAGCCGAAATCGAGCACCCTCACGTACGCCGCTGCGTTCATATTCGTATTAAATTATTTTAATCAGATGCAAAAGTGTCTGGCGAGGCCTCGATAGCCTCCACCGATACGGGCGAAGTAAGAAGATGCTGTTATTGTGCAGGGTTTCCTTTTTCCGTCGCTCTTCCGGCTTCTTCCGTGCTTTGCTTCGTCACGGATTTGGGCGTTTGTTTGTTTTACTCACCTTTTCCCGGATGGATGCATCTCCAAAGTCCCGTTCCGTTGCGGGTTCGGTGAAGTTTTGCGTTGAAATTTTCCACGACAAAACTGGAGTGCATTTTTTCTTCATGCACGGTAGCTTAGCTTTAAGAACTTGCGTTGGAGAATCGGAAAGCAGCATCGTTAATGGTAGTGATGCTGGGTCGATATATCGTTATGATTTAGGTGGTGTTCTACCCGATCATATGCTTTAATGCATAATTTTTCCCTGCAGTTGGAAGGAAGGAACGTTTAGAGCGTTCTTTACGAGCGATTGTGAGTGAAAAACTGGCCAAGGATGGGTGGACAGCTGGTGGCCCATTTGTCTTCGAGGTAACGCCGTAACAGAACCAGAAACAGCTTGCCTTAATCTTACTGCACGTAAAATCCAGTGGGTAAGGTTAGGTTTTTCACTTATGGTCAGAGCGAGCCGGAGTTCCGAATTCTTTCCGCCCCGCAATCCACACTCGCCCGACTCCACGCACCGTGCGGCTCCCGAAAGGCATAAAACTGGAAAGTTTACAAACAAATTGAATTTTTATTCAAAGTTCGTTGCATATTTTAAGATATCATTTGAATATTTTACTGTGCGCCTTAGCCGGCGTGCTCGTGCTTGCGGCCCGGCGTTGGTCTTGGGGTGGCGCTACGGTTCTGCCTTGTTTATTAGGTGTTTGTTTCTATGATTATCTTATTATCGCTTATAATTTCGGTATGTAAACGATCACGATATGCTGTGCCCTCCGTGCTTCGCATTTATGTGCGATTATACGGCAGCAGCTTCTGAGCTTCTGCTCCTCTGAGTGTGCACACTTGACACCAACTGAACGGAAGCGTCTTTCACTGTACACTGTGAAAATGAAGCAAAAAAAAAAATTATCCACACCGAATACGGAATGAAACATCAAACCGTGCGCAGAAAAACACAATCACACACACACACACACTCACAGCTCCAACCGCGAGGGGTTTGTGGGATGCGCAGGAGACGAGCCTGAAATAAAACTCGAGCACACTTATGCAAATGCACGCGGTGATGATAATTTGTACCTCGCGGCTTATGATGATATGGAAAGTGGTGCTGATTCTTGAGTGTGTTTGTGTCTGTGTCTGTGTGTGTGGTTGTCGTGTGCTGTTTGTGGAGTGATGAGTATGAATGAATGACCCCCACGCGGGTATGCGAGTTGGGACAATATTGCATTGGAGATGGTGCGAAAACGTCATTATTAAAACGAAAAAGGTAAAGTCGCGCAGGTGATGAAAAAGTTGTTAAAAATTGATAGCTTTATTGCTCTATGAAATGTTTGATTTTGGGGGAAAATATTCAAGGTGGATTAAACCGTAAACCGTGTAAATTTATTTCATGGTACATATGGACAAAAATGAACAATATTTGTTTTATCTCAGTCACTTCTTTGGGAAAAAACGGTTTGGAGAATGTGTTATGTTTCATGATCAGTAGATTTTTACAAAACATTAAACAATGAAAGTACTGAAAAATGGATACCTAAAATAGTGCAATAAATCTGTAATAGACAAAAAAATCCGTTAATAGAAATCAATTAAATGAAATATAACTTATAATTGTCAAAATATCAAAGACATAGCATAATCAAATATGACTTAAGTCAAAACAAAAATCAGTATAAATTAATTCGAGTACGATCAGTTGATCAGTTGGTTTGATCTGATTAATTACTCACCGCAACACTCTCTTTACACTCCGCAGTAATTATTCGTCATCGCAAGCAATTTGGTTAAACTCGAGTTGTGTTAATTCCTACCACCCCTTCTTCCCAGTTGGCATCTGTGTTTTCAAGCTTGTCTTTAAATTAATAACTTCATTCGCCGACCTGCCAGCTCCCAGCACGCTGTACAGCACAAGTCATTAAATTATATTGCCCGGTACATGAGGAGCATCATTTTAATACGATCACAGCTCGTGATTCCCCTCATTGAGAATCTCAAATCGTGCGTGCCACGGAATGAAGCCGTTTATGCGAATGTCTGTATCCCCATTTCGACTCCTCTACAACCCCAAGCGGTCTTGGAAAACCCCATGGAGTGTGTGTATGAAAGTGTGTGCGCACGGGTAGTACCGTTCCCAGGCTCGCGGTTATATTGCGCACGTACATGTGTGGGGAGTGAATATTCAAACGCCGGCAGTGTGTTTAATAAAACAAACAGCATTTGCATTTGAAATTGATGAAATCATCATCATCACCGCCGTCGTGCGTCGTCGTCATTCACGAGACCGCGCTGGAATCACTTCACTTTTTCGTTCATTATGGTTTTGATTAACTCGAGCACCCTCCTCCTGCCCTTCCGTGCGACAAGCGATTTGTTTGGGCGGAGTTGAATGGGTAGATACTTATATGTATATTCATTTCGTTAATCGAAACACTTGTGGGAGAGAAGAGTTTGGCTTCTGTTTCACAATCACAGGACAGGAGGAGGGTTGAAATGAAAACATTTCGTTGTGAGCGCGCGAATAAAAATTGGGTTGTTAGGTTGGGAGTAAGCCAATCGAAAACGGGGCTTGTGATCGTAGGGCAGGAAAAACAGTCCCAAAAACCGTGGAAGAAGTTTGCGGTTTTGAATACCCATAGCAATTAGATGAGTCGCATTTTAAAATGTGCAGTTTTTCAGTACCAGACAACTTCCTGTAACACTGAAATTGAAGTGAAGAAGAACTAGTGAAGTATTTAAAAAAAACTTAAGTTAAGTTGTTGTAGCTTTTTGAGCTAGAAGTTAAATGAAACTAGAATAATTATGAATGAATAACCATAAATTCTTGAAAAAACATGGTTAGGTCATAAAACATTTTGATAAATAACTCGAAGCTTTAGCGTAGCTAGGATTTAAATTCATACTGATTCAATATTCCTGATTACCATAGCATACTCAAAAAGATTGTCTGATGTTGTCATTGTACAAAATTGTCAATTAATCTTGAAAAAAAAGTTCCACAAATGAATCTAGTGACTCATACTCATAATGAGAACACAGTGGACATGAGTTAGAATAATTGCAAAATGGATAGGGCGATCAATATGCACTGGACCGGAGGAATGAAACGATATCGCCGATCAGGATGGAACGACCAATTGTTGTTGTACCGTGCATGGAAACGCTACGGCTGTGAGCGTGAAAGAAAAAAGATCAACTTGCGAGGCGCAGGGTGTGTGAGTGTGTCGATAGCTTTTCATTATTACCTTATAACTATTATTATCATTAAAGTTTGATTACGACCGTACAATGGAAAATATGCATATAAACACTTGCAGCTGTGTGTGTGTGTGGAGGGGGGAAAGGGTTTGGTTGGTGGAGCTTCAGTCACAAGTCGCTGGGTGATGAAAGGGGGTGTCCATCGCGTTCCGACGGTGGACACGATAATGGCCGGACAAACGCTCGGTCCCTCGGTTGGACCCCTTCCCTGGATTGGGGCGAGCTTGCCCTCCCTATATGTGTGTATGTGTGCATGTGTTTGTGGCGAGAATGTTTCACACATGATGATCTCGCTCGGGCGGCTTTTGTTTTCCATACGGAAACCTCCAACCTTCAAACCCACCGCTCGGGGAGGGAAGGTGTGTATCGTTCCGATGATCTGTTCTGACAACCGCACAACAAGCACACAACATGTCGTCGAATAACTCGCTGTTTGAGCGTTGTTTCCTCGCACCTTACCGGTACCGACCGTTTCCTGCCCACCGTTCTAAGCCTAGAGAGCCCGTCCCGACTGCATCCATCTGCGAAAATAAAAACCTCCCCTTCCCCTCGCGTGGGGCTGTCCCAGCGGTTGGCGGTTCGGGCGATCAAGATAAGACGCTGGTAATGGCTAGCCGAACAACGCAAGAAGCAGCAGCAATGGAACAGAGAAAAAAAAACCTTCCCCAAAACGAAGGGAACAGAATAATGATAGACATTCTGAAGTGAATGCACATTACATGCGATCTTGTACGGCTGTTTTTCCACCGGCTCCGTTGGTGTTCCGCTGGAATGGTGCGACGGCTTTCCACAAGAATGCGCATCGGCAAATTGAACTTACACCCGGGCGTTGTGTGGCCACCCGCGTGTGTGTGTGCGCGGCGTACTATTCTGCGTGCGATGGTACAAACCGGCACACTGCTAAATTAGCTTCGTGACGAACCGCTCGCTGCATAACAGTGTCATTTGCGGGGAATTTGTAAAATGAATGAGAACTATGTAGCTCCAGCGTTGCGTGTTGAGTTTGGGAATAATCAGGGAAAACATGTCTACAATTTCTCTTTTCTATTCAATTTAATTTTTTTATTTATCATTTTTATGTTTTGCTTCACCCATCAATGTATCGTTCTTAGAGACATATTTTTTTTCAAGTTACAAATAAAAATGTAACTACTTTATTAATAAACAATAGTTTGCGTTCTTCAGTATTTATTTATTACGTTCAATTAATGTTCGTTCATATTGATCATACAAACAAAACGATCTTAAAGTCTAGTATATTGTTATGGACATTACAATTTGTCTTTTGTACCTGAACTCTCCAGCAGTGCGGTACAAAAGTCAACTCT
>JXXA01015634.1:0-12105 GCA_000956255.1 Anopheles punctulatus
CGCCCCATAGTTTTGGTAACAGATAAGTGTTCAAGATAACAACTTTCTGCACCAAATTCAGATCTCTAACACGATGAAGATAGATCAACTGCCGAAAGTTCTGTATGATGATGTCCCAGTTTTGTCCAACGGCTTCACGAATGTTGTTAAAAAATAGAATTCCCTGCAACCGAAGTCTTTCCACAGTAGGAAACCATGGAATGTGTTCAGCTTTGCCCCAGAGCAAAAACCGTACGCATTAATCGCTGCTCTTACTCGCTCTATGGTTTCAGGAGAGGTGATCATCACTGAGATGTCGTCGGCATATGCATTGATCAGGTCATCCTGATCTCCACATATACCTTCTTCTAGGAGTCTAGTGAAGAGGGGATGAAGGTAAAGGGCAAACAGGTGCATAGATAAAGGATCTCCCTGTGTGACAGAGCGTTTTATAGGACAGGGTGAGGATAGGACACCATTTATCGGGAGACGGGAGTTGGACTGTACACCAATTTTGTTTCCAAAAGACACACTAGTTGCGGATTGAAGCCCAGCGCAGACATCTTTCAAGCTTGCCACACTTTCGCTTACTCTTTAAATCGACCACTCGCTCCCTGACAGACAAAATAGCTTGAAAAATGTTGACTAATTTATAAATAGTTTATAAATTACAAACGTTAATGATTATAAACGAAGATAATTATTAAAATAATAATGAAAAACGATTTCCATTGAGAAACTAACTTAAATTTTCATGCACTTTTATTAAAGATACATTGTGAAAAGAAACATGAAAAAATGGGATTTTAATGTTGTTCGAAACTATCCTTTTATCATAATGAAACAGCTGCAACATTTGTTTGCAAACTTCACAACCAAAGCCATCCGGCAGTTTCCATAGCATCTTCTTGTTTAAATACACCATGGCCGCATCGCGTGCAAACTGATCGTAGCGAGTGAAAATGAAACATTATAATAGCCAAAATCTCATAAAAAAAAACGCACCCCAGAGAAATTACCTCCACTCGGAATGGAGCGTCGCGTTTGACGCTCGTACACAGGAAAGCCAGAAAAGTGAAGCTTTAATTTAATTTAGAAAACTGCTCACACTCCATCTACTGCGAACAATCGACAGTTTGCGGATGATTGTTTACGGAGCGGAGGCGAGATGAGCAACCGATAGTATGGGATGCAGGAACTCGTACCCTGCCTCCCTCCCGCGAAGCAGTTTTTCCTTCCCACCGCTCGCCGCTGGTGCATGTTAATAATAGCGCTTAGGGCAGCGGGTATTACGCATCGAGAAAAGCTCACCAGAAGGAAAGCAAAAGTCCATCTGCGGGGCCTCGTTTAGCCAAGCGTTCCGGCGAGCGTGTTTGTTATGATTATTTCACACTTTCGTTCGATTTTACGTTCGGTCGTGTGGCAACGATGGCCAACCTTTGTATGAGCAAACGGCCCAGCCTTTGGAGCGATGCAGTTTGCTGCAACTAGCACGGTTGGAGCAGTTAAAGAAACACGCACCTCCGGCGAGCGAGAAGAAAACTAAACCAAACGGTGCGAGTACCAATCGAAGGTGTATTGGCAAACAGTTCCAAAACGAAAACTTTGTTGCTGCTCGACTCATCGATTGGGCGTGACGGACAGGCGGAGGCAACCATGGGCAACCCAGTAAACGGGAGCGATTGCGATGGTCACATAAGATTTTAACGCTTCGTGAGCGTGCAAATGGGTAGACCAAATCTTGAATTGAAAATAGAAATAGAATCCTAACCCCATTGGGAGTTTTAAGGGCTTAAAGTTATCCCCGAAAAAAGTTTTATTTTTCTGACAGACTCATTTCTGATGCTTATGCAAGCAAACCAGCTGCTGCCCGAGCGGAGTTATGTTTAGTATGAAGATATAAATATCTGTCGGCTGGAAGCACCATACATTTGCTTGCGTAAGATTTGATTTGCATATCCGGCATCGGTTTTACTGCAGAGAGAAAAAGATGAAGGAAGAAGTGGACAAAACAAATCAATCGAAGACGGACAGATAACTGAACAAAACAAGGCAGGAGATGAACAAACACAATATACAAACGAATGTTTGTTACATTAACTAGCCTAACTGGAATATTTTTCGTAAAGGATTGATTTAACCAGTTCGTCCCGGATTCAAAATTGAATGAGCTCGAATACAAATCATAACATTTGGTAGGAAAAATCGTTATCGTTTACCCGTTTAATGATAGTGGTTTAAAGAATGAAATGTAAAAAAAATGCTGGGACGTTGCAAACGGCCCGAAGATTAAAAACCCAACTTCTGCCAGATCGCTTCGCGTGCCCATTAAATCGTAATTATGCTGCTCTCTACGTTGCTGCTTTATTTTTGTTTCATCTTTTATTACATTTTCCTCCGCTGCCTAGCCGACGAACGTAGGAATAAGGCATGAAAGGCGACGGTACGATAATGAACCGGGCGTAACTAGAATCATTAAAGAAAAAAAAAACTAGTAGAACATAGCCACGGGCCAAAGTCGAATCTCGACCAAGAATGTAGTCAGCCTGCTCTGCGTTTGCCGGTGAAACAGATAGTAAACTGGTTGCATGGGGGTTTGAAATTACATTGACCCATTTCACTCGTACAGTTTATGTGGGACTTGTGCGCTTCTTTCGCGCCATTTCTGCACCCAGATGGTTGCCCAGAACCACAAGACTGAGATCGCGATTCTTAACCCAGCATCCAGGGCCGATGCGAGCGGACGGTTTTATTCAAATAATGCAGCATCCGTCCGTAGAAATTCATCCCAGCCCGGAACTCTCATCGTTTCAACTGGAAACTATGGCTTTACAGCCACTCCTACCAAGCTTTCGCTGCCGAACCATTGCCATGCTTCCCATCCTCAGTAGGCGACTACAATAAAATGCAATAAGCATTTCTCCACTGCTTTCAGCAAAGGTCGGGCGCGTGAACCGATCGCGTGTCAAATGTTAATTCGTTTTTAATCTTATTTACCGCTGCTATTGAGCTTTTAATCTATACGAACATTTGTTTAAGTTAACTTGCGTGTGGCATTGCTTGCAAATAATTTAATTTAATTTCACCATTTAAAGTATTAAAAGGTGATTCGAACGACAATTGGTACAACAATTTGTAGGTTTTAGAAATATTGATGGGAAGCATTTTCCTTTGGTTTGTTTAAATTGTAATACTTTTCGTTACTTGTTTAGCATTTTTTGTGGTATTTACGTCATCAAATTTCTAATCTTTAATAATCTAAACAACTATTATTTGTCAACTTAGTGAACAATTATTTTGCAAATATAATACAAAACATTATAAACTGAAACTGTAGACAATGACCAACTTATACTTTATGCAAAGCGTTACTAGCATAATAAGTTTAACATTTAATAATTAGCTTAATATTTCAAAGAAAAAGATTATAGTTTATCGAGAATACCTAAGGTACGTTATGTCGTTGCATTGTTTTTCAAAATGTAAACATATTTGATTTTAACGGTTCAACTTGAAGAAAACTCAACATACGCTTCTGCTGCAAACTGTGAAAACCTGCATACAAAACCGCCTAAAGTTATGCAGTGCGCAATACACCATACAGTGCCTCAACGCTAGATGGCGCCGGTGTACGATGTTTGATTTGTTCAGAAGGGAAACGGGGTTACAAATAAATGGAAACATAAGTGTTTATTTATTGACTTTTACCCCAGTTTTAGTTATTGTAAATAACTGCATACGCTTTGTTAAATGTTAAAAAAGCCTAATTTTGACGCTGGTCGAAAATAGTTCTACTAAAGGCATGTAAATTAAAAAAATCTCTTTAAGAATACAAATTACTTTACTTGTTTAAAAACTTGTTTATCGTTGTTTATTAACAACGTTACATTAGCGAAGGGCAAAAGGTTTTGACATTTCAAGAATCGCACTCCAATGCCAAGTAAAATACGTGATAGATAGAGGTAGATCATATCATTCAAAAGTATTAGCGCACAGTAGCCATTGAACTGGTAATTCGACACCAGATATATTTGCAAAAGTCTGCAAATGAGATGGTTAGGAGACCCAAGATGGAAGAATTCTTTAACCATCGAAACGCACGCTTTACTGGCCTGTTGTTTTGGTATCCTGTTTTGTTTTGATTTCGCCGTTTCCATCCGTTCCGTTTGGAAGCACGACAGCCCACCGTTCCGCATTACGTTGTTGCGTGCTTCTCGGAACAGCCCAAAAATCCAGTTTTCCTCCCGGACGCCGTCGTGATGTAACGAAGCATCGCTGACTGACCCGATGACTGGCGACTCGGCCGATGACGGTGGTGGAGCGGCGTTTCCATGGCGGATGAAATCATGCTTTTGTCTCGGAAGCGCACAATTCGTCGTCGTTGTCGGCTGGTCGTGACTTTGAGAGGATGTGCCCAACTCCGTCTCAGCGCGGTTTCGCCGAGCAGCATGATAAATCATTTATCCGAGCGACCCTAAAGTGACCCCACCGTGTGCGTTGTGCTAAGTGACGTCATGTTTACAATCAGGAAACACATCGATGATATTCGTCCTGGTAGTAACGTCGATGCATGACATCACGGAATATAAATTCTGTCCCTAAACATACAACCACCAAGCAGCAACACCGCGTTTGATCGCGATCAAAGACGAATACTTTATCACTTCCCAATGCAAATAAACTTAATTGCGCTGTACCACACCGTGCCGGTTGCAGAGCAGGATCGGTGTGGCCCATAGCAGTGCGGTACTTTTGGGCCGGTCCGGGTTTCTTCGTAAAAGCAAACATGCAGGGCATAAAAGCCATAAGTAATTACCTAATTGAAAATAAACCAGACCAAACGGTAATCACCGGCGACGCAGTTAAGGATGCGATAATGAGCAACAATTAGCAGTGAAACATTGCTTATGAAGAATTCTACGCCCATTTTATACGTAGAACCTTCGCGTAGGATGGCATCTGGCGAAAGGGTCAGACGGGAAGGGAGACGGCAGTTATTTGGATTACAGAAATAAGTTATTGATTTTATGTTGCAGAGTAACATAAATGCATTTTGAATGATTTCTAGCTAAACGGTGCCACCTATTCTCGGAAGAAAAGACATTTTAACGCGTGTATAACTATTCATATTTCTGTAAAAACCGATATTGGCCTCCCACTATATCAAACACAAACGAGTTCATAACGCATTGGCCTAAACCTTCGTAGTATTGAGATTTCCATACCTATAAAATAATCTCATGGAACAAAATCCAGCAACAACTTCTGCCCCGTGCTAATGAGTTTCTCTGTTTCATATTTCAAAAATACATTCAAAAGGATTCGCAATGTACCGATCCTTTCCGTGAAGCGATACCCAAATGCCATTATTAATTTCTTTGAAATGAAATAGAAAATAACGTTCGTCCGTGGAACGCGCGGGCGTTGGGGAATCATGCGCATGCAACTGAAACCGCCACGGGAGAAATAGTACATGTGATACGACAAACAAAAGCTCACCCCCACAGGGTTGGAGATTTATTTTCTGTAAAAAAAAAATCTCTTCCGCCGTCATATGTGCGAGATGTTAGAAAAGTTGTGCACGACCGATATTCTTTTTCCAGATGCCAGCCCTGCATTTGTCCTCATTTTTCGACGTGGGCGGCTGGGTGGTAGTGTTGGTGATTATTGATCCTAGGGATTTCGCCCAATGCTATACTGCCAATCCAACCGGTGGAGGATTCGCTGCGTTAATCCAAGCGGTAGCAACGCGGTAGCCCAGTGCGAGGGTATGGGACAGCATAGATATCATTTCGTTGGCCGTGCAAAAATTATGTGAATGTTGGAAATGGGTTGAGCAAGAGCAGCGCTGCGATGAACCAGCGAAGCGGTGCGGCCACAGACTTGTGACAATGAATTCTTGAAACCGTTCCAAGAAAATATCCTATCCTTCGTGCATAAAATGAGCCGAATATCATCAATCATTATTGCGAAATGTTCGCAACGGTAGCAGTGTGCATGTGGTTGTAGTTGAGAAATGTTATTTCCATAATTAAAAAAATTATTTGTTTTTATATGAAGCAGAACTATTTGAAGAACTATTTGGATTAGTTTATTGGAAAAGGGATTGATGCCAACACAATAAATCTAGCCTACTCTAATCAGTTGTCATGACATTTCGTTACGTCATTAAACAAGAGAAGAAGATACCCATGTGCATTTGTTTCCAATGGGTCGATATTTTGACCGCAATCGGAACCAACTTGTAGTGCGATGATATAAAATAGAAAACTTTCTAGTAAATGTTCATTTACTATATTTCGAATTAAGGAATAAAGTTTTAAAACATGTTACAACTTTGCTGGTTTTGTGTGTTGTTTTAATAAATTCACAATTTTAAACTCATCCTTCTCTCATTGCAATGTTTTGCGATATTAAAAACAATATTTTCATGTTAAAGCTAACCGTGCAAAAAGATGAGATCTTAGAGGGACTTCTTCTTTAGATTGACCTTTTTACCAGCTTGCTAAGTGTATGATGGGAAGGTGTAAATGGACATAAAAATGTATTATTTTGTTTTTAAATTCATTTTTCGATTGATTGTTGGAATAATGATTGCTATAAATCTACATCTAATCTGAACCATCAACTTAAAAACGATACAAAAACCTTCTCGCTAGCCATCGCCTGTGAAATGTCAGAACGTATTCATATCACACGGTGTAAAGCTACCAACTGATGTCCAAACCAACCGCCTGTGACGGTTCACTCATCTCGAAAGGAAAAACCCACGCGAGAACAGCGAGAAGATAGGGCAAATAAAAAATAAAAAATAAAAAAATAACGTCATGACTTTGTGGCACCCGCGAAACAAGGCTATCCAATTTTGCCATCAATCAAACTAGACCAAATCATAACCGATAGCTGCCACCGCACCGCCACCGTCGGTGGTGCTTTCTAGCAAATGCAAATACATGCAGTGGCCGTGCCTCCACCCGCCCAAACCATACCGTAAGCCATAGAAAGTGAGGAAATGTGGTGAGAAAAAGTACAGCAAGCAGAACGGCTAGTAGTAAACGAGCGTGAGCTCACATTTCCCCGGGCCGGCCTGCCCATTTGACACCCACCGAGGGAGAAAACGAGGATAATGAAAACAAACCACGAAGCCACCACCGGGCTGTGGGGAAAGGGTGGCAACGAAACAAAATGAAACAATTGCAATGCGTGTGCAGCACCGACAGCAGCCTATCGTTGCCCCATAACCATATGATGAAAACCGAGATGACCGCTGGAGGCGAGTGTAAGACTCCTGGCGAGTGAAGGCAGAGAAAAAAAAATCCCCGAGGCTCCCGGCAATCGCAACACGACCGGAGTCGCAACGAGCGCCTTTGAAACCAGCGGTTCTTGTAGTAATTTTTTTTTCCACACGTCCAACCCAAGCCCGACGCGAAGTGCTACCGGGGCGCGGATCGATATGCGTAAGAGAGTAATAATAGCGCGCGCGTGGAATGGTAATAAAACATGAAACAAACCCACTAACAACAACAAAAAAAGTCGTACACACACACACACACACCGCGGGAGGAAAGTGATGGGCGGCATGCTTCTTGTACGTGTGGCAATTAGAGGAAATAAGGAACAGTGGGGCTCCAAATTGAACGCACTCACACCATGCGCGCCATGACAAACGGGGACGCGGATCGTGCGGTCGCTACCTGTAATGCCAACACGATCACTCGATGGCCGCATCTTGATTTGATTTTTGTTTTTGCCACTCATAATCTGGCCTGTCGCTGCCGCACTGCCGAATCCGTGTCGTAATGGCAAACGCAAATGATATCGATCGATTTGAGGCTAGCGAATAATGGAACCCAGTAATCTTTCGACGCAAGAAAGTGGCTTCTGATGAGGCCGAGGCTGTAATCAGCGCGCGGCATCGGCGTAGTTTTCTTTTTATTTTTTTTTTTTTTTCGTTCACCCAACCTGGTTTTCCAAAACTGCCCAAAGAAAGACAACATAAAAACACCCACAAATCTACACACATGAATTGACGATGGTACAAATTCATGACGTACGCCTGCTTTCATGCAATAAAGCGAAGAAAGACTCACAACTTCCGCCAGTGTGTGTGTGTTTGTTTTTTTTCTTTTCTCTAACTTGTTGCTGTCGTGTGAGAAACAAATAGCTGCGCTGTCAAGATGTGATACAATCGGCACATTGTCGGGTGATAGGAATGGTAATGAACACTCCGTAACGTGTGTTGATAGCGTTGCCACATGAGCTTAAAAAATATTATTTTTCTGTATTAAAAAAAAACTCCATAGGGATGCTGAACGGGAGCATTAATTATGGTTGAAATCTTCCCTACGTTTGTGTACTTTATCTCCATGTGTTCGAAGTATTTATTTAAATCATCTTATTCCTATTTTTCTAAATTTCTTTAAGTGCAAAATAATCCCATAAAATACCTGATTAAATTTTCATCAGCCACTTGAAACAGCACATTCGAGGGCACTGCTGGTAATCTTCACGTTAGGTTTGCTAATGATTTTAAAAGTTTAAGGTATTATTTTATCTTGTAAAAAATTGCAACTATTAAATCCGGGTTTCTATTGTATATGCGTCTGAAAAAAGGCTTTTTTGAATTGGTGCAAATATGTTTAACGTTATCTACTTACATTTGCTTTTTGAAAGCTTCATCGAATACCCCAACGTCCCCTAAATATGAGCGATCATTACATTCTTCAGTAGCTTTTTGGCAAAAATAAGCGTGTATTTTAATTTATTAAAAAGTAAAGTTAAATGAGACTGGACAAACCCTCCCACCCTTCCACACTTAAAATGGCCCCTCCACCACGAGCACGTAAGTAACGCTTGTCATCTGCAATGCCAAACTGCGATTAAACCGTAGATACATTAATCAGCACTGGAAGAAATGTAAGTTGTCGCTGGTGAAGTGGTTTTCATACCCGTACACTATTCCAACAAAAAAAACCACACAAACTGCAAGTTGAAAGCCATACGCGCATCGGTTTTCTGCGTACAGAGCGCAGTAGCACACGGTCGAGGTTTTGTTTTATCTTGTTTGTTATTCTTTTCCACCGATAACGAGCATAGCAAAGGGGCCTCTCCACTATTGTCTCTATCGCAGAACGACGCCATCGTTTCGCCACGCGTTTAGCTATCGCGTTGGTATGGCAAAAGGAATGCCAAACAAATTCTTTTCCCCCAACGGGCCGGAGGAATTGTAGAAGATATGTTGGTGTTTTTTTTGTTGAATTTTTTGCTACGTCGTTCACTTGGTGTACCGGGGAAAGCATGTTCGAACCGTTCAACCATTCAAATGCACGTAGCAGGAGTATCAAATATTGCTTCTTTTTTTTCGGAATGTCGATTTCACACACAGAAAATGAAACGAACCAACGCTTTGCGCGGCCAACTTCTGTTGCAATTATTCTGCCGGACAAACGGTAAGGTTATCTTCATGCGATCGATTAGCGATCATTATGTTTAAGAGTCAGGTTTTTAAAACAAATAGGTCGTGCGATGCATTAAAAATAAACAAAACAAACCCGCACCATCGACACTTTCCACCGGGCGCACAGTTTCACTTCGCTTTTCCCTTCGCCCACTCGCGTCGCGGCCAAGTGCGGTACGCCCACGAAGAAAACCTCCACGAAAACCGCTCGGACGGGCACACGGTCGGTGGGTATAGGTGAGTATCTTTAATGATTTGATGTTTACATTGGAGGATAATCTGCGAGACGATTCCACCCCGTCGTGCCCTTGCGGTGCATCGCTGGCCGGTTTTCTCTCCCTTCCATTCACCCGTACAGCCACACATACCCACTTTCTTAGCCCTGGCGATTAGGTCAAGTGGGCAGCAGAAGAATGGGTGAACGAACAAATCATCAATGGAGCCTCCCACACCCAAACAAAGCACAAACGAAAAACACAAAGTAAGCAAGTAACACCGAGGCGGGAAAAAAGTGACCGCGCCGCACCTGTCCCAGAATCCGAGATGAGTTGAGGCTTCCCTTCTGGGCGGCAAATCAGCACCCAGCGAACGAGATCGCTGTGCATTATGGCTGGGAATCGGTCAGGAAAGTGGTGGCGAAGATATGAAAATTATCACGAAACGGGGTCTACAAATAGACGCGGTGGCACCGGTGCGTGCGCGGACGAAACGAATGGATGGATGTATTCATCGTTTCACGCGAGGGTTTCCCTCCCGTGACCACATTCACATTCTGGCTTGGACCACATTCATCATCCGTACGGGCGCTAAAGCCTTTCCCACAGCCGTCCACTTACTCTCCCTTTCGCCGCTACCTGGTAGCGCCAGAAAACGTAGCCACGGTTTTTTATGTTATTTTATTGACCGCGCACCGCAGCGAGAGTTTGCTGTGTTTGTGGGTGCTTTTAACGCTGCCTGGTGTGTATTACTCTTGGGCATTGGGAGTTTTAAAGTGGATTTCATGGGGCGGAAAATTACTGATACTGTAAACTGACACCTCCAGCGGTGGTCGTTGCGTTAAGATCTATGTATGTGCGAGTGTGTTTTTTTTGTATTGCACAATGGCTTAGCGCCAGGTGAGCATTTGCGCATATTAACGAAAAGTTTATTTTTCATTATTTAAATATACAAAAACAATTAAACGCAGAGATTAGCTCGATTTTTGATAGATTTCTTAACGATTGGTGCATTTAAAGTCTTTGCCCAACTAAACACGTTTCTTCATGATTCATAATTGCCATGAATAGGTAAGTTTAAAAAATCAAAGCATTAACTCTTAGACTGAAAATCATACAAAAATGCCACAGATTTTTTGTACAAAATTTGATAGAAAAATCCAAATTCAAATCAGATAGCAATCGCTTTATAAGTTTTTTTTTAATTCTTAGTTTGATCCTCATTTATTTATCCTTTCACAATACAAGTTGTCGTCTGAGTTATGGTAATATAAATTTTACCTCCTTTACTAAGGTATTGGTCACGAAAATTGGTTTTAAATTCAAGGTACTGGTAATTCAAGGTGTCAAAACGACCAACAAATTCGAATGAGAAAATGCAAAACTTTTAGAACTGGACTGTGAAATATTTCCAAACGAATTATGTCTCGATCCAGCCTGATAAAGTTATTTCCACCAACTGATTCAACAACAGCCCATCAGCTACCCGACAAAGGCACGCACTTTCCACACTAGTCCACTAATTTCGACTGATTGAGTTCTTCCGAAACCTAGCGAGGCTCACTGAATGCGATAATTTATGCAATGCAAATCAGAGCGTGCAATATGATCGCACAGCTTAATTTAAAATCAAACACACACACAAAAAAAAACATACCCGTCCACAATCAACCTTGATTGCAAGTCGTGCAGTAAACCGCAAAAACCGATACGATGCACCAATCCCAGATACTGTCCGGGGCAGTCAATGGTAGTGTGTGTCTCCCACACACAGACAGGCGTTGAAGAAATGAAAAGGAACAATTTATTCGCTTCGCATGGAACTGTCGTCACGAGGGAAATATGCACGCCGGATCGTGATCCTTGTCGGTGTAGTATCGGGGCCGGTGGTTTGTGGGTGTTCGTAACGTTCCCTCCATAAATCATGAGGCGCGGGAATGTCATCAGGCATTCCCGAAGCGGGCAGGGAAAACAAAAGCTTTCCACGAATTTATTGCACCCCAGCGGGCCGGTGCGAAGAACCACGCAGAATTCTAGCGCTTGGCACGATGTTATGCCATCAGGCACGCAGCACCGATACGGGGATGGGGCTGTTGCTTATCAGTCGAGTGGCATACCGTACACCTCAAGCCAGCTGGACACGTTCTGCGTAGCCGAACCGGAACGGTAGTCGATTTTTGTTCGAGCTCTGTCGCTGATAGTGCGCGCCGACAAGTGAGCCTTTTTGCAGTTCGGCATCAGCGGTGATGTGTAATAGAAAATGTAATTAATACACGAGCGATTCATACAGCCGGTTCTGTAGGTGTCGCGTGTCTCTTTGAACGTTTATGTCAAATTACATCATTCATTTTGATCTGTCTGAGTTCAGGCACCACTGGTAACGGTGCTGTGAGTTTAGCTTTCGTGAGCTCGTTATGGGTGAAACATTCTTGCGGGAAGCTACGGTTCGATGCG
>JXXA01015643.1:0-10478 GCA_000956255.1 Anopheles punctulatus
TCAAATCCTCATTCAAACCCTTTCTGCATGTATTTACTAGGTTGTTTACAATCACATTTGATCATCATTTAACACTGCTTCCTCCTGTAGTATCAAAATAATGAAATTACAATCAGGGAAAACTCGATTCACACGCAAGTATCTCTTTCCGGGTGTCGAGTGGTTCGGTGCTTCTCTCCCCCCTGCTCGGAGGGATGTTTTCCATCCGTTCCCGTAACCGTCACCTATTTTGTGACGCCGAAATCGGCTCTATTACACTCTATTAAATCCGTGTCTCGCTGGTGTTTTGCTGGCTGGATTCGCTCTGATACGGGGTGCACAAGAGCAGCCGATGCGTGGCGATTGCTAGCGAGCAGGGGTTCGCCTGTGCTAGCCCGCACCCCTGTGTGGGCCGTGTTATTTCAAGTACCGGTCGCTTACCGCAATCCATCCGGCGTCGGTCGCAATTGCTCTTTGACTGCTTGACTGGATTTAGTTGGTTTGGTTTGACTTTCCCATTAGAGGATATCCCATCGCCCGAGGTGTCACACGGCCGGGTGAAGGAAGGAAGATGGAATAAACACTCTCATAAACAAATCATCAACGGAGCAGCAGCGGCACACCAGGACGGTCAGGATCTGATAGCGCAACGCGTAATCCTTGCACCGTTTGCCTTTTTGTGCCGGTGTTTTGTACCGGTTACGCGTGCCGTGGAAATGCGCCCAGCTTCGGGGAGGATCACAAGGCGGGGTGAGGACGCCGCTCCGGGCATCCGGAGGCAAATTACAACGCTAATCCGATCGGGATCTGGGCGATGATGGGAGCAACGCAGACGCGCGCCTCACTGACCTGTCAAAATGGAAGAATGTGAACGCCGCCCGTCTGCCATCGTTGACGTGACGTGAGAATCTTCTTGCCGACTTCCGCGACGTTTGGCTTTGGTAGCAACAAATCATCCCACCGTAATGGTCATCTCGCTGACGCGTCAGGCTTCGTAAAAGGAGACGAAGTCGTTTCGTTTTTTTTTTGCAGCTTGAGGTACAATTTATGGCGGAGCTATGGCCATCCGTTCGCAAACATTACGCCTATAAAAAGTAGCCCGAGGGCAGAGTCAAAGTTTCGGACGAAACTGCTCCGGGACGGGGCCTCAGCGAGGTCATAAATCTTAGCCTGCACCTTGTAGCCGCAAGATGAAATAAAGCAATCGACACACATGCAGCGCCGCAAAACAAACCGACCGATGTCCGAAACGATCGCGGAGCAGGGAAGTAGGACAAATATTGAACAAACTAGCCGACATCGCTACCACTCCGGTGCGCTTGTCGAGTTGATTAGCTGACCGGCGTTAGGCACCGAGATCAGGCAACCAGCATTATCGGCCGTTCGATCAGGGGAAACAAATGCAAGCGGGTCCTGGTCCGGATCTTGAGCACGGATCTGGACGGTGGGCACGAGCCAAACGGTATGACGATGGTCAGTGCGACATAAATTTTTAGTTTATTGAATTGTTCTTAATTTTTCTCGGAATGCAACGCGAGGTCGGCGTTTTTTTTTTTGGGTTTGGTTTGGTTTTGGAACCGCTCACGGTTCGGTCTATCTTATCGGAATAGGGTAATCGGGGTTTCAACGCCTCCAGTTAGGGGTTCTTCTTTCGTTTCAGAACGAGCGACGATCGTTGACTGTCAGATTGCAGCAGGTGGACGGCAAAGGAGTTGTATAGCAAATTACATGAGGCCTACTTTGAGGATGACTAGGCAAGAATGGTTTAGCCAATGTTCAAAGTAGGTTAAATCAGAGCAGAAGAGCTGCGGTTGATTATTTGTTTTTTGTTTCCCTTTTTTTGAATTAGCTGATAATATTACAAGCTTACACAGGAAATTTAAGTAGAATTTTACCTGAGATTAAATCCTGACGTAAACTTGGGAATTTTGAATTGTTTAATGTTGTATAAATTTTTATTTATTAATGTGGACAAATTAGAACTGATAAAACATACCCTAAACTAAACTGATTTGTTTCTCTCTCTTGCTTTAGGTACTTGAGCCAGCTTTGAGCAACAAAAATGTAGCTAAAAAACTAACTTCTCCATGCGTAGAAAAATGGATTTGGTTCTAAACAAAAAAAAATTGCTCACTGGTAAAGTTTTGTATTTCCGTTGCATTTTCCAATTGCCGATAATGATTTTGCTTTGTTCTTTAACCCATGTCTATAAACTCTATCAACATTTCAATCACAACATATCAGAAACTATAAAAAATAGCGTCAACAAACACAATTGTCGCTTGGAAAATCGAGCGAATCGAATCACAGCCAACCAAAAAAAAAAAATGAACGCATATGTTCAGCCAATTATCTCGTAATATATTACCGCCACAGATACGATTATTGCCTTTCATCACCCAGGGACCTTCTCAGCAGAAATCGGTTCCCTTCGAGCCATTCGGTCACAAATAAATACAACACCGGCGCGAACATCATCATCCTCATTCGCTATCATCTGCCGCAAATGTGTGCAGTTGTTGTTGCTGCAGTCGCATTGTTCCGTTTCCAGCGGGGTTGCAGCAGCAGCAGCAACAACAAACCGATTGCGACCGTCCAAAAAGGCATTAATAAAGTCATCGCATTTAATCCATCGTTTTGTACCGGTGTCTTGTTTGCGGTACCGTGCGATGCCTTAGCCGGAGTGAGGCTTGGGTCGCAGAATAATACGGCCCGTGTGAGGCGGAGACACTCGGGCTCGCTGGCAAAAGTGGTCCTCGAGAACGGTCCTCGAGGCAGCAGAGGTTTTTGGGCCGTATCGGTGTTGGCTATCATAAATTATAGGACGATTGCTGAGAGCACAAGAAGGAGGAAGAGAGCAAGAGGGAGCGTAAAAGCGAGATTCAATTACAATGAAAAGGGAAAACATTAGTCCTTTCACTGAATAATATAAACATTTATATTTAACTGCCACACCGTATCCGCATTTTCGATCCCCTCGATCGCCCAACCTTATCTGCGCTGCCCCGTTCGCCCGTTTCCCGGTGCGGTTGTGTGTTGTGGTTTTGTGTGTTTGCACTTTTTGCACATAATTGTGAGTGATTTCCGCGCAGGTCTTTCGGCCCCGTGTCCGTGAAGGGGTCCCGCACAACGGTACGAGCGAGGCGACCTGCTGCGTTTTTGATGGTGTGGCAAACCGGGGAAGTTTATTATTTTCAGATTTGACATAGTGTGAACAGAAAGATTTATGGGCAGTTGAGGCAACCCGAGGTAGCTCGGGTGCACGGGATGACCGGCTGGGAGCAAGCGATCACGCAAAGCGACTAAATTTCGTTCCTCAATCCACGCTTCGGGATGGAAGTGCGCCGATTCGGGGGTTCGAGGTGCGTGTGCGTTTAGACTCTGCCGTTAGTCTTTGCCGGCCGGTGAATTATGACCTGTTGGTGACGCGGTGGAATGTTTGATGGATGATGGGGTAGTCCCCTCCGGGTACGATTTGGCCCGCGTAGCATGTTGTAGGAGAACGGAAGCCTTTTTGCATAAATTCTACCTTCTGTCCTATCGCTCTCAACGTATCGCGGAATGTGACCGCAAGCATCACCGGGGTACCGAATGAATATTGATGAATGTCCGAACGCCGACCGACCGGCGGACGTTTGCTGCATCGCTCAATTAGGAAACTCAACCGCCAACGGAAACCCAACGGAAAATATTACATCGCGTCGCGAAAGAGAAATCCATCACGTGGATTATGCACATCGTTCGCCTTATCGCGATTATCGGACGCCGGTGAATGGAAGATTCACATTCACAGGTGGCAAGCAGATATTTTCCACCCTGATACAGTTCCCTGGGGCTGGTTGAAGCGAGAATTGTTGAATATTTTATTAGCACAGTTGGAGTTGAAGTTATGCGGCCTCGGCTTGGTGATGCAGTGAGATATCAAAAATGGCAAATAAATCTTTTTTGATGGATTAATTTGTATTAAACAGGTTGATGGTGAATAAGATACGTTGGTTTCAAAAACAAAGAATTCCACTGAGTGTGATAAATAACCTGATTAGCAAAAAAAGGGTATGATAATCATACTTAAGGTTCGAACTTTACAGGGAAAAATATAAAATAAATAAAAAAAATAAAAAAGATTATTTCGAAATAATAATTACGACCATTCATAATCCGGGACTGTTTCCTATCCCTCCCTAATGCTCCCTGAAACAATTAAATAAATAAATACTATAAAACAATTAAATAAAAGGAAATGATGTTCCTTTTGACCATTTTCTTTTACCTTTCTTGAAATGTTAAAAAAAGAGTCCAAAATATACCGGTTTTGTAATCTTCTTTATCTTTTTTGCCTACCATATATCAATTGTTATGATTAAAAATATATTAAGCTGGGTAAGTCTGCTTTCTAATAATAAAAAAATATTATATCCTACTTCTTGAGAAATTTAAGAGTATGTTTTCTTTGAGAATATATTGAAAATGTCAAGAAATAATCAAACCATCAAACTAATAAAACCATTTATAAGAACAAACGTTTTTACATATTGTACATGCTAAGACAGCTCGTTATATTTGGTGTATATTTATGTAGTAATGAGATATTTCCTAATGCTACGAAAAGCCTATTTAAATTTTTAAGGTTAATTAATTGCCTATTAATTTTAGATCAATAAACATGTTATTACATTGTACTGTCTACACAATCAGGAACGTTCCTGATAGCTCCTGCAACTACCAGCTCAGCAAACACATGCGAACGAGAGGATATTAATGGATAATTATACTACCGAAAAACGTGCATAATGATCTTTTCCTGGTATTTACCAACCATGCATGCGATTCTCGCCCCAAAACGCATTACACAATACGCATGCTAAACGCTTCATTTCGCCCTAACCTTGAACATGACGTTTCGTGAATGCGAATCATAATCGTGCTGTACAAAACGCCACCAACCACTCGTAGTTTATAAGCATTTTAATTTACTCGCCATTTTGCTGGGATTGCAAGGCGTTGTTTGATGTGGTGGCGTCATTCCCCGTCCCAGCGCAACATAAAATGCAGCCCAAATTACTTCAATCAGTCGCAGCAGCAGCATCAGAAGCACGGATGAAACCACTCGAGACGCATTCCGCTCGAGGGCTGAAGGTTTCGTTTCGTCTCGCTGGAAAGCAAAAAAAACAACAATAACGTAAGATCCTAATCCAAGTTGGAAGACGCTTCTTGCACTGGTTGCGTCCACCACGCGTGTGCGTGTTTGGTTTGTACTTAATCAAAAAGTAGTTAGAGTTGGAGGAAGCAACCGAACCGAATCAAAAAAAAAATGCACATCCCAAGAAGGCTACCAAATTCGAGAGGAACCTCCTCCACAAGCGGTACCGAAATAGGACCTAATGAATAAAATTACAGTCGAAATGCATGCATGCCGGCCGACGCCGAATGGTGGCATGCACTTGATTTCAGTAGTTGGCTGGAGATGGGGAAGAATTTTCGTGGCAGAATCGCACCCGCACGCGCAGGTTGCCGACTGCGGTTCCAAAAACAGCGAAAAAGTGATCCTGATCCTGTTCATTTATATGCTAATTATCATCCCCCACAAAGCCTCCGGTTCGAGCCAGCGAATTCGAACGAAGCGAACGAAACCATTGGCATGTGCTTTGATATGCTTCCGTAAGCGAGGAGGTTTTCTTTTTTCTGCAGCTCCTCCGGGAGAGCCCTGCTTCTCGGGAATTGTGTATGTTTCATGCGGCCGTGTCCCGGCCGTGCCGGTGGCGTGGAGTTTGAAGTGTGCGAACGAAATTGTAGTATTGCCGGCCGAAACCTCCTCCGCAATCGCCCGCCGGCTACGTTTGTTTTTAATGCTATAATAGTTGCGTCGTCGGTTATGATTTGCAGCAGCACACATTCTTCGCCGACGCGTACGGACGTGACGAGAGTGACCGAGAGTCGATGGCTCGCAGGCAGAAAGGCAGCGCGTCTGCATGACAATTACGTCGAAACGGTTCGTCGGTCGGGCTCTGGCCGGGATCGTTTGCACCGGACCCCTGATTTGTGGCCATCGTTTGTTGATGGTCGCAATCATAGCAGGTCTCCAAGATTCCAAGACAAATCCACTCACTCTGGTCCCAGACAGAAGCAGCCTTTTCTGTGCTGTGCCTTCTGTCTGTAGCCAGAAGCATGAATATAGCTAGTGATGCGATTTAAATGTAACAGAAGGAGAGACCTACTTTTAGAAAATTGCCCTGAAAGCTTTCAGAGGGCTTGCATTGTGGAGGTGTTTTGGAGATGATTTGTAGAGCTCCAAATATGCAACTTTTTTTTTTATTACATGAGACAAGGAATGCTTTGATGGACTTTAAATGGAGGGCTTTGTAATTCGAGCATTAGTAGCATGTCGGATACAAATTGGAAATTAATTTATTTTCACGTTCTGGACGCACTTATTTTATTAAATGCAACTCTAGAGAGAGTCTTGACGCATGCAGGGAGAAATGGCAAAAAAAAAATTAGTTAGGAATTTTTGATAATTATAGTCCTTTATGATGTTTTTTTTTATCATCAGCTTTCTCCAAACCATTTTATCATCGAAAGAATAACAACTATTTTAAAATTCGAATTTATATTTGAAGCTATGCATCAGTGAATAAAATTTCATGGACTTAAGGTTTCCTCTCCGAGTAGCTACACAAGAGCTTCTTCTTTGAACTCTGAAACTACTTTGAAACATTAATTAGCAAAAACAAAACGCAAGCATTACTAGTGACACAACGACTCAACCAGCAAGATTACGCCTGAAGCTATACAAACAAGCAGCAAAACGTCCAATTCCAACTCTTCTCTCCAAAAGCTCCACCGAAAGCTCTCCAACGTACACCGTTGGAGCATAACTCCGCACCAGTAACATACCCAGCAGCAGCTTTGTCCAGCCGGTACTTACTTGAATGACCCTTTCTCCCACATTGCCACAACACAGCTGCCCCAATCTTAACGACGGACCTCAGGGCGAGGACTTAACCGGTGGATTATTTTGATCGTTTTGATGCCTCAACCATTGAAGAGCGTTGTAGTTTTTTTTTCTCTCTTTAGAAATATAATGTGAGTGCCATTAGCAACAACAGTGACATTACACAGCAACGAACGTGGGGAGAAGCGACCCAAAAAAAGCAGTTCGACCTTGCCCGTTGCTCGATTAAACCGATCGAGCAGATGAAAAATCCCGAGCGAAAAGTGGGCCCAGCCCATCTTCCGCTGACGGGAATGTGTGTGGCTCATTTTTTGGGTACATTAGGATAATTGCCATGTTGTGGCATTGCCGTTTGCCGTTTGCCGTGTTCTTGAGCATCGCTTGGAGAAGGGAGGGCGGGCGCCGGGCGGTGGTTGCACTTTGCACGGTTGATGCCTCGGTCTCGGTTTGCCCAAATCCATCGCACCTCGGCACGCGGAGTACCTGGGTTTCGTCAATCAATCAGCGTGGCGGGTGCGTGGCGAGTTTGTGTGCCGCTGCCGGGTTCGTGGGCTTGGACGGGAAACGTTTGATAAACTCAGTTCCGCTCTGACCTCGAGGCTACCGGAGAAAGACCGACACAAAGTAAAGGAGAGCGTTTTCTTGAGTGCTAGCGCAATTTGTTACTATCGCGCGTGTCGAATTTGGAGCAACTTCCGTTTCGTTCTGTTTCGCTTCGAAGCCGAGAGAAGATCCTGTTGCGAGACGAGTGGATAAGCGATATTTGGTAGATTTTTTTTTCTCTCTTTAGTCTCAGAAGACAGCAAATCGGAAATGGATGGATGTTTATGAATTTTTCGCTTTTGCTACGGACGTGAGCAGGTGCGATTTTGTAGTTTGCAGCTTTGTTTCAGTTCCTTCGGTTGGGATGAGGGTCTCCGGCTAGGAAGATTTGTTTTTAGCTATTGAGTTATTTGAAGATTGTATCAGGTGGCTTTTTAAGGTAATAAGAGCAGAATATTTTTTATTTGGATATAATGCTGGGCAATATTAAATACATTCAGAATATTATTTTTCTTCTAACATTCAACTATAGACGCACAACCAACATTCTGTTTCATCAACAACACTTGAAAACGTATAGACATTAGGTTCCAAAATCATTAATGAATTTGCATAATGTGTCCCTTGACAAACTATGTTCTATCTAAAAATGTAATTTATATATTATAAATTTATAATTTATATATTATATATTTATATTAAAATATTTAATATTTTTATGTGAAGAGAGTTATAAAAAAGTTATATTTATGTTCATTGAATTCATTCCGTAGTGGTCCATAAATGACTTTCCGTGGTTCAACATAATTTACCCTTATAAATCAGCTAAAGACGCTTGAGGAATAATTTATTAAACTGATGTCACAATCCTTAATTCGCACCGTTTTGATTGCGTCTTGTAACATTCAGAGCAAATAAAATATGACTTTATGACTTTAATGGCTTTAAGAACGTTTTATGTAAACTTGAAACAAAAAAACTTTTTTGTAAAAGTAATAAATAAAGCTAAATTAATAACTTAAATGGAGGTTTTAGCGATGACAACTTGTTTTTTTAAACTGAACTCGGTCCAGCAAGGAAGATGAAGGATATACCGTGTTCAAATAAGTAACTTTTAACATTGGTTATGTTATGGTTTGCAAAAGCGTTGGTTTATAAAAGAAAATGTATGAAAATAATGTTTAATATTATGTTTAAGATAAAATTCTTCGATCGTTCAGAGTTTGTGGTAACATATTTAAATGGGTCAATTTTTCAAACTATATGAAATAGCAGCACAAACTCTCCAGTCAGCTTCACCAGTTGGCTCGCTTTCGCAAATGCCTTCGCCGAGCTCGGCATCGCGCTCCAACATTGGTGCTTCAACATTGTATGGGTAGGCTACGCCCTCGACAAGCGCACCGAGCCGAACGTCCATTTCACTCTAACGCACTGCTGCGCCCGGAACGGTTTCGTTTCCGAAGCCCGTCCGTTTCATGCTCCTGTCCGCCAGGACAACATAATCGACTGGAAACGCTCTACGGGTGAGCGTGTCCTGAACGGAATCCTGCCAACCGTTTCCGAGAGCGTTGCAAATGCCACCACCCCTACTACCGAAGTGCGACGGAAGTGACATTTATCGAGCAAACGCGCCAACCGAACCCGTCCGTGCTCAAAAGGGGTGAACGGGCAGCTGGCAAGGGTGTTTTTCCACCCGGCGCGAAGGTGTCCACGGTGCGGCAACGGGAAGGCCGCTCCAAGGAGCAGTTGGCGTTGAAATGGGGTCGTGGGAATGTTTAGCCTTTGACCGTGTACAATTACATCCATGGCGCCCGTGGATGACGAAATAAATGGACGATTAAATTATATAGGGATACCTAAGCGAGGCACACAAGGAAGGTTACTGGTAAAATTAGATTAAATTGTGGCTAATTTTGATGAAAAACAATTAGTAAAATTTGTATGAGTAGAGAGATCCCTTGAATAACTTTGTTAACGTTTGTTTTAAGCATATTCATTTAAAATTTGCGTGTGATGGTTGTATCACGATTATAACCAATATCAAAATGAACATATAGAAACTATATTCAAATGAAATGTCAATCAGTAGTGATTTATAATTCTTCAAATCACATTTATTTATTTGACTATTGCACTTAGTAGTTCTTCGTACAGGTTGCGCGACAAATTTATAAAACGTCTTAAAAACTACTCCCTGAATTACACTCTAATGCAAATGACCGCAAGCGTTGAAAGCTAATAATAAACTCTGCTGAAATGGTTCTGTTGGCTAGTTGTAATCGAAATAATTATACTAAGTGTTAAATGATCGTTCCACAGAAATGATAGGTTCGTTGGACCTATGCAGCTTGTGGCTTGGATCGATCAAATGTGACCTGAGAGTACATATTGACCTCAAAGATGGTTAAATATAAAGCTTTACTCATAGTTTAGCTTCATTTAGTAGACATAGATATCAATCAGAAGGTACTCTTCTGCTATAATAATCAAGCATAGTTTATAATTTCTGCTCCCTGCATCAAAATAATGTTTAGGCTTGCTTTAGAAGTTTTATAACGTTGAATTTTATTCATCAATAATCTGTATTAAATCTTTATTACTGTTGGCGTGGCAAAAACAAAACCCACCTTAAGATTATGTAAAAACTGATAAATAATTAAGAAATAAAAAATAAACCTCAATATGCTTGCACCTTTCCCATAAATGCTAGATCAATTGTGCAATTGTGTTTCTTGATTAAATGCAATTAATTACTCAAACCACCTTAATCTCAAAAATCAAACAGTGGTCGTCCATTGATGTTCAATTACGTCTATAATGGTTTATTGCTTTAGTATCATTTTAAATTGCTTTGTATTTTCCGTAATGTATTATCAATTAAATTTTGTGTTTAGAATATTGTCACATTGTAAGAGAATTTTGAATGCAACTAATTTTAGTTTTCCCATCTCTGTTGCTTCCCAACCTAATGCGCTTTAGTCTCCGTGCCATAAACAATAATGAG
>JXXA01015660.1:0-20420 GCA_000956255.1 Anopheles punctulatus
CGTCGTCAAAGTCAAATCTATTAAACATTTATTAGCTGGTGGCTGGTAGAGCTGGTGGAGAAAAGCTGACGTCGTGCTATCGAGGCTGACCGACGATCGCGGCGGAGAAGATAATTAAATGATTGCTGTGTGAACGCTCGTACCAATACCAGCATCATGACGATCTTGCGTGCGTCAAGTTTCACGCAGAGTGGCCTTTAGTGAAAAGCTAGTCTATGGTTTTCGCTTTCACTATGATGTTGGTGCGTGGAACAAAGAGGCATATGGCACCATGAAGGTATATTAGCTGGTTTAAACTATTTCTTTTTAATTTTATAAGCGAAAACAAAAACAGATTTTCTCTATTATTATTGCAGCACGATAATCGTCAAACAAAACACAGCTAGAACTGCCAACCAGCACATTCGAAATAAAATCACGCGCGGTACAAATGATCGACACTTCCAATGGCCATCCAGTGGCAAACGGCCTATGCGATACTTTCCTTCCCGGAGGTCAATTGTGCCCGAGGGCTTACGCAAAGTTTGTTATGCAAATGGTGCATGCAGCAGAGCACAGCAACGACGCAATTGCCCCGGGTGCAACCTCCTGCCCAGTCCGCTGCTGCAAGTGAACGAACGGTGGCGTTGAACGCGTCGTTCCTTCCACCGCATTCACCCACCCTCTGTGGAAGAAGCGAATGCGAGCGATGGAGAGTGGGAGCGGGAGAGGGAGACAAAGAGTGCTAGAGAATCCGAAAGGAAAATTGCTTGCAGGAAAGTTTTCGAAAAGAAAAAAAAGAGAGAAGTAAAACAAGCACAGTTCGTGCTATGTATTGGCATGCGGGAGATGTAGAAAGATAAAAGACGTATGGCCACGGAGTTACCAACCATCCTCCGGTCCGGGGAGCGCGTGCGTCTCCGCGATGCGAATTTGCTGTTACTGCACCGCATTGCCCCCCCGCGTGAGATTAAAAAACTGGTCTTTTCAATGCACCGGAAGCGGTGGGTGGCTGCAGGGAGCCTGCCCGCGCCAATGCCTTTTTTGCTTCGCGAACTCTGTCTGGGTCGAGCAGTAGAACTCTTCTTGCTCATTTGGTTTAATTCTTTCAAAAATGCATTAATATGTTTTCCAAACACAACAAAACGGGATGAGGAGGATCGTGCTGGAAGGCACCCGTTTCGTTTTTCATCGTGGAAATTCCACTGGGAAGCGGCGTTGGACGAGCTCAGCTTCGCAAAAGTTCGTCAAATTCACACGTCTTGCGGAAAACGCATTTACCATGCGTACACGTTTCGCGGTGCTAGGATGTAATACACCCGTGTGCACACTATCAGAAGGAGAAGAGGAGGCGACGGACTCCGTTCCTCTGTTGTTTTGCACGAACGATCATGCAATGGGCGAGAGCGCGTAGGAAGCGAATAGAAGCGGTGATTTAAACATGTTCGCATGTTCCTCGGCTATCGCGGGTGTGATGTTTGCCTACAGTAAGTGGGCTGAACGAACGAAGGCACACATTTACACACATGAAGATGGCGCGGAAACTGCCTCTTTACAGTCCCTGTGTTCGGAATGGGAAGCGTTTGGGATGATTTGAGAATACAAACAAAACCATCATAAACAAACCTCGGGCAAACGACTGCTGTTGCCACCGATGCCGATAATCTTGCTTCCGATTCCGACGGCGCATGGATTATGCATCCGTGGCGAGTTGCGATGCAATAAATACGCGCTCGGACTAAAATTAAATCCCATTTTCCCCCCTTTGCCATGCGAGCGGGCCGATCGGAGAGGGAGAAATCTTCACAGAATATGTGTTTAGCCCTGCGAATGGCACCCTTTTCCGGTGGTGTTTAGTTTAGCGAGATGCGTGCGGTTCGGTGCTCGGTGAGATGAATGCGATGCGATGCTTCCGCCTCATCCCCTAATTAAATCAACGATTCAAGCGACAATCTTTTCCACCGAACACCTTCTCCTTTCTTCGGAGCGTTTATGCAACACACCGTGGCGCGGGCATTTAGTGCAAATGCCGAAACGAAAAGAGAAGATATTATCGTTCCCTCAGCGGTGGGCATCAAACGCGACAGGCGCATAAATAGCTTTGAAAGCATACCATTTTCTGCCCAAACAGACAGCGGAATTATGGGACTGCAAGCGATTGTGACACCGGGGTGGTGTGTGACACGATTGAGAGCGTTTTTGGGGGGAGGTATTACAAAAGAACTAGGTTGGAGCCGATGGTGCACTTCCGTCGAGATCGGTGGATGAGACATTCGGCAACCCTGAAGTATGCAAAGTTAGTTAGTATCCACTGCCACAAGAATAGCACTCAAAACGTAATTTATCATCCAAATCAAACGCAAAAGCTCGCTCTGTCCAACACGAAATTAGCAACGAAAAAATGTATTCATTGCGCGTTTGTCTCGATGGTCGTAAATTTTCGTCAAACGAAAAGACCGTCTGCGAAACATGGCTTGCGTCGCGTTTTATGCGGCAACATCGGTGGGAAGCGGCAGATGGCCGCGTGTGTGCCCTCGCCTTGCAAACAAAGCCCACCTCCAGATGACAGATGATGACATTCATGGGCAAACAACCGCCAGCTGCTGCTGCTGCTGCTGCTGCTGCTTTGATGCTATAATATCCAATTCATCTTCCGCTGCCGACCCGTGCAAATGAGGCTGCAATCAGGCTGCGGCTGCCCCCACTAATTTTAGGTGTTGTTGTGCAGACATTATCTAACCCGTGCCGTGGCGTGACACTTCCGTGCCTTTCAGGCTAGAGCCTTCTCGCCGTTTGTTACACTAACCCAATGCACCATTAAGGCTCCTTCTTGCATTACACCGAACCGGCCACGGGTTTCGAACTACCGAACGGAGGAGGTTCGAGAAGAAAAGAGTGTTACGTAAATGTTAAACTGCTGTGGTGTACTCCCTTCTCAACCCCCCCCCTGAGGTGCGATTGATCTGCATGGCACAATGAGTGTGTCCGAAAGTAAAGCGCCGCTTTCTCGAAACAAAACCGTCTGTCGGCTTCGGAAGGGTTTTGGTTTACCGCGTATGAGGCGGGCTATGAAAAGTATGATCATTCACCGTGTACTCGACATAACATGAAATTAGGGCCAAAGCTGTGAGCTAATAGCAGCGTCAATAGCAGCTAATCCTGTGCAGGATAAGATCTCCTGTAGCCTGAAGGTTTCGGCAAAAGCAAACCCGAACAGATCAAACGCAGCAAAATGAGACGTCGAAATAGGGAATTAAATTGAAGGGTGAACAGTTTTTCTCGCCAAAACAAATCCCAATAACCCCGATGTGCCTGCCTCAATCACAAATACACACCCAAAACTGATAGATTTTATACCCGATCGGGTTTATTTCCTTGCTCGGGCAAGTACGAGCCGCCAGCAGGGCAGGCAGTAGAAGAAGTAGAGGAATTGCGCGCATGGTTACACCACCCGATGCGCCTAATGCGACCAGCGTAGGTATAAATTATCTTTCCTGTACGAAACGAAACGACCTTCGTAATTGCAGCAGCAGCACTGCCTGCTACTTTGCGGGGCGCTTCGAAACGGTGAAGAAGCCTAATGAAACAGAAATTCACCTTCCCATACTGTGCGCTCGCTCGCTCCGACCTGAATCGACCGATTTCCAAACTTTCCACTCCATAAAACCACCGTCACCTTCGCGAACCTGTGTGTCGGTGAAAAACCGCAGGGTTTTTCTTTTCGCCCTAAGCCTATAGCTTTGATTCTTTACCTTTACGGCGGCCGGTGCCGCATATCCACTCGCCCGCCGGGTGTTGGCAAACTGCACGCGGAAATACTTCCATTTCGAGCGATTTTCGCTTTACACCTCAATTAGGCGCTCTGCATGAGCGATTTGTGTCAGCATGGGCCGGTTGCGGACTCAAGGGGTTAATGCAGCACCCTCGATCGACCATAGAATCGTTGCCGGATCTTCGAGGCCGACAGTCGATCCGTTTGACGGCACCACGGCCCACCCTGTAGTGTGCCGTCTCCCCCGGGGGCACGGGAAAACTTACTTCGCTCCCGTTAATCGCACCGAGTTTTCGATCGTATTTTGCACCGAGCAAGCCAAACACCAATGTCAGTGGAAATGTCTTTTTCACAACCAGGAAAGGCGTGCAAATCAACACCTAGCGATTGGGAGGGTGCAAAACAAAAAACCTCCCTCCCGCGGCAGGAAAAGGAAGGATCGATTGAATTTGAACGCCCAATTTGAATTTCAATTCAGACGAAAGGGCGATGGAAACAAACACGCACTCGCGTTACTCAATCGATTGACGCTTTGGACTGTCTCGCGTTTCGGCCGTCGTATTAATTTTCAATTAACCCGCACTGCTGTATGATCTGTTCACATTTCATTTCACTTTGCAAGCGATATGTAAAACATTTGCGGGGCTCGTAGGGATGGTTCACATTACACGATCCATTCACATTCCAAAGCTTGTTACCGCACGTCGAGAGAGAGAGAGAGGTACAGCCCTTGGGATGTTGGGTAAACACGAGTTAGCAATGACCACTAGGTACGATTGTGCGCAAAAAAACCCCATGACAAGCACGGAACGCATCAGGCAAGTTCAAGTGAGAAACCAATTTGGCTGCTAATTGAGCTAAATTAGTGCTCAAGTCAAAACGTTGAAGGCCAATTTGGACGAGCGCAAGCTGTGCGTGCAGACCGCGAAAACAGTGCTTCACACATACACACACACTCACACGATAGCGATAGAATCTTGTAGCGGGTTTTACAGCTTCTAAACAAACGGACCAGCAGCACAGCGCCACAGATCAGGCAAGAATTTCAACCAGAGCAGAAAGTCTGGGAAACGGGCGAGCGATAAATACACATCCGTGTATCGACAGGATTGATCAGGCATTCGGAAATGCTCGTGATGCAAGAATAGCGGTCCCATAGCGCCTTCCCCCCCCGGGAGTGCCCCAAGCCTCCCAATCCGACTGACGATGAACAGGTTGTATTGGCAGAAGAGCAACGCAAAAATAAAAACGAACGAACGAACGAACGCGATAAGCACCCACCATTCACATGGCTGTAGTTTTATCACAGCGCTAAGCTAAGCCTCATATCGCCTACGCCTTCCAACACGCGTACCTGCACCCCACACGTGCCCAACCCCACTGCCCAAGGGAGGGGATTTTCTGTTGTTTTGTCGGATGTTTTTTGGGCTCGGATTTTTTTCATGCACCACACGCCGAAGAGCTGGACCGGTAGCAGGGGCTGTAGCGATTAGCGATGCAATTGTTTTACCGCATGTTTAACACAACCCCAACCCGGGAGCCTAGCCGCAGCCCCTTGGCCAGCCATGGTCTACTTACGGCGCCGAGTTGCCACCGAACCAGAAACCACCGACCGGCGGTACCAGCGATTTTCGTGCGCGCACGTCAAGGAAATGGGTCAGCCAACGGGGAATCGCCAAGGAAATTAGCTGGAAGCTTAAATTTCCTTCACTCCCTGGTAATGGCTGGCTGGACAAAGGGCGTCCCGGATATATGCGTTGCGTTGTTTGAGTGCGATGTTGGTGATTTTAGCTCCGTATTGGATACTTTGGGCACATATGCTGCCGAAACTCCCGAAACTCGCAAAATTGAAATTTAGCACTCCATCCTTTATTATAAATTTTAATTCGTTTTTTTCTTTTAATTCAAGCGATTATCAACGCAAAAACCATCGCACCGACATGTGTGCGAATGCGAAGCGACATTGGCGTTTTATTCACCCGCGAATGAAGGATCACGCTGGTTGCAAGTAAATGTATGTGCATAATCAACGCCATGGCTGGCAACACGGGATGGGCCACGAAACCTACCATTCTCGGCTGGTAATACCATCCAGCAAACCGGCAAGTTTGCGCATCGCGATAGAAGCCGGGTGTCGTAATTTGATGTAGTACGTGGCACATATGGCGATCGCCTCCGCTCACCATCCGCCAAACGATGTGCATCGGTAGGATGTAGAAAGGTAGTAAAATATTCTGCCTTCCACCAAAACAACACAGCGAGGGTTGAAGCACCTTTGCCGCGCAATAGAGCCGGCAATCCACGGGCCCCCGCCAGGAAAATCTAAACTTCCTTCGGTTCGCCGGGCGCCCTACGTCGAAGAAGCAGCTTTTTCCATGCGCCACTCGCTCCAACATCGCCATCGTGTTGCTGTGCGCGCGTGTGTCATCTCCGGTCGGTGGAACGAAATGTTAATTATTTTTTTTTTTTTGTACAACGACTGCGGTTTGAAGAAAGAAGCGAAACCAAGCATGAATCTAAATGGTGTCCCCCTCTCTCTCTCTCTCTCGCGTCGCATTCTTTGTCTTAATTCTGGCGGAAAATTGTTGCCAGCTCCAGGTCCACCTCAAGTAAGTCCGATGACAGTACACAAACGCATCGAGAACTCTCTTCAGGCAACGACTGCACGATCGCACCACTACACAAACGCACACGCACGAAGACTGTGCGCTTATGGGATAGCATTAATGGCGAATCACTAGTATTCGTGGCAAACACCGGTTACCGGCATGACGCAAGTGAGCTGAAATTAGCGCTGATGTGAAACCGTCCAACGAGCGACGGCTCGCGTCGCCGGCAAATCCAACGCACGTCCGGTCTCGTCGCGATTATGGGCACGGCCAATAGGACAAGCACTACCAATAGGATGGGGCTTCCAGGTCAAACAAAATTCACCCAACCTTAACAGCGATAAACGCTGCGACGTGTGTGAACTTCACTCTCCACCACACCGCGCGCGCCCTCCACGTAAAGTCCATGCTTCCACCGACCTTGATCGGCAAATCTGCAGCGGTTCGCGCTGCGGACGCGGAACGTTACGCGTGGTTTGATAAGATTATCTTCCTACGCCACTTGCGCCCGTGGTGGTGGTGATCGGCTCGTCTAAACTATAATATCTCCCGGGAGCGTTTCCCTCCTTGGCCTTCCTTCAGAAGAATTGATAAATTGTTTCGAAAGCGATTGTGCCTTCCTGGTGCTTCGCTTCGCTATTGTTGCATTGCACGATCCGGTTCCATTCTCTCTGCCGCCCGGTCGTTCGACCACTCGAACGGAACGAATTCTTTCATGCTCCATTGACGACCGTCCGTCGGCCGTGATTCTCTTCAGCTGTTTTTCTCTTCTTCTTCTTCTTCTTCTTCCTCCTCCTCTAGAACTTGGCGCAGCGCACCCTCGACGCACTGCTCGAGGCGATCATCCATGACCGGTAGTAGCCAGCGCCATTCCCGTCCATAGTGCTCCACAAAAGCGGATAAACTATATGGGAAATGACCATATGATTGAGCGCTGGGTGGGGTCTTCTTCTGTTGCTTCCCGTAACCGTAAAGTTCCCGTTTTTTTCCACCGCATGGATCCACGAGCGCGCATGGACCGGGACGGGAAAGTACTCAAGGCAAAGCAAGGCCCCTAACCATCACTCACAACGGAACCATAGCGATCTAACGAATCCATAGTGGCGGTACGTTCTTGCACGCCAACGTACGGCCATCGGACCAAACCACGGAGCGCGGTTTCGTGCCGGTGGCTGATAAAACTAGCCCTAACAGCTGCGCCTAGGGTCATGCGCCGCTGTTGTAAATGCTACATTGTACAGGGTGAATAACTCGGGCAAGGCCATAGCACCTTTGAGGGGGAAGTGGGAGGGAGCGGGTGGTGTGAGAATTGAGAAATCGGTAAAATAATCATTAGCGGCTCCAATTAGGAGCCGGTTGGTTGGTACGACATTCCTTTCCAACGATTGTTTAGAAGCAACTGCAACTGAAATCTATTTACGGCAACCTTCGGTTCGGGGTTTTTTTTTGTTTTTTTTTTGTTTGTTTGTTTGTTTTCAACCCATATCCACTTGGTGCTATTAGGTCCCAAAGAGACCAGCTGAGGGCGCTTCCGTCCGTCCGGAAGGAGATGTTGGATGGTGGCGCGGCGCCGAACCAAAATGCACCCACGCCAAATGCACTTTCGTCAATAAGTGGAACGGTGGGGGAGGCGAGTTCCCACCGATTCACCCATTTCTTGTCCCCGTGTGTACGGGTGTGAACCCTTGGTTCCCACCATCGCTCTCCAGTGCGATCTTCGATTCTCCGTATCCGATTGGGCGGCATTCTGTGTCGTTCAAACAACCATCTTTTCCGGACTCGCCTTTTGCCGACATCTTTTCATGAGTTCAAGAGCTTTCTCAAGATCAAACCGTTTCTGTTCAAGGCAGGCAGGGAATTCATCATTCGAGTGGCTCGTGCTGCAGCCATTAGCTCAGCCTGCTTGATCTGTCCCGGGTCGTGCAGCGCTCGAGGGTCGCCCGAGATCATAACAATTCTCTTCTGCCCGGTTCCGTTCCGTACCGCTCCCCCCACCGCGTACCGTCCACGAAAAGATGTCCTCATCTGCATTGGTTTGCTCTTTGGGCGTGATGTATGGCATCGGGAAGAGCCGAGTGCCGGAACCAGTTTTCGAACATTTCGAAACCATCTATAACATGCCTCCGCCACTGCGAAACCCACTGCAGCGGGCATGGAAGAGGAAGTGTGTCATCGCATACGACCTTATCACGGTTTCGGACGATGGAAACGATGGGCCAGAGTGTGTTTGTGTGTGTGTGATTGAAGATGACCGGGCGGTCATCGCAAACACAAAAGGGCCGCTTGCTATCAGCAATCAACTACGTGTTAAGCCTGGGCGCAGAGGACGTTAGAGGAGACCAACTTGAGCGCACTAGCAAACATACACCGCCAGTCGGCGATGTGCCACAGGCCGGTGCCTTTCTATTCGCCACACTATCAGCTGCTACTTCACCGCCATTTGTGCACGCCACAAAATCACATTTGATTGCGTTTTATTTTATGTCGTCGTCGCGGTGCCCCCGCGCATGTATTATCACTTTCTTATCTCTTCCCAGCGAGGAGGTCGCACACTCATACGGGAAATGCGGAACACGCACACGTACGCCGGTAATCTCCACCAATGGGGCACACGAAGAGACGAAACAAAAAACTCGCACCGCCGAAGAAAGTATTTCGAAAGGAAAGTAAATCACACTATTCATTGTAAAACACACGCGCCCGCATACACATTCAAAAGACAATCGGGCTCTGCTCTGCGCGGGCCGGATCGCGCAGCGGTGATGGTGGCGAAAAAGAAAAGTGCCATAATTAAGGCTTCGAAAACCCGAATACATCATCCACCACACACACTTCTCACTAATTTTGGTATCGCGAATGGAGCGCCTGCTGCTGATCGGGCGCACGAGAGCAGGCGGCTGGTTGGAAGGTATAGGCGGTGGTGCAGGGGAAAAAGATCCGTAAAAATGTTTTAATAACACACAACGCAACCCCTCCCCCCGCCGGACCGAAATAATTGTGGTAAATAATGCACGAACGAACGAACGAACGATCCAAAACTCGCCGTACACTCTCTTCCCGTCAATGATCACGAACAACCCTCACAGGAGGGGGGAGGAGGTTGAACAAAAAAAATCAACCCCCAAAGCATGCAGATATTTTCGCTCACAAACACTACCGTAAATGCAATTTGCACACGAAACGCCTCGCCCAAATATGCACGGATAACGTGTAGATCGCTACGCCCGGTTTTTCTTTTTTTTTTCCTGGGGAGTTTTCATAAACGGCTCGAGATGCAAAACACACACACACACACACACACAAAGGGCTCCCAAGCAACTGTCGCACACACTGACAGGACGCTTGGGGTTTTGTTTGGACCGCTAATCAATAAAGCAAAACGGGTATCGAAACCATTCTCGTCACTCGAATCGGCTACTCACAAATCACAACCCGTACGGTGCGTGTGTAGAAATGACAGTTCGAAAAAAAAGAAGAAAAAGAAAACCTCAACGGAAAACTGTTTTCCCTCCGGTGAGGAAGCAAACCAGCGCGATCGAGCGCTGAACGACACGACCCGTACGCAACCACGGTCAGCGCAACAAACACAATGGAAAGCCGACTTTTCCGACTACACACCCGCAAACGCGCGATGGCACGACGACCGAAGCCGAGACACTTCGGCTAGCTTCGGCCTACCTTCGGCGGTTTCCGAGCGGCCTGATCTACCCCCACTCTCGTTCGTGTTCGTCTGTCAACGGAAGGGGAAAGGGAGAGGGAGAGGGAAGAGGGCACATCGCTTGGGGCGATTGCTGCGTCGTTTGCTCGATGATACTGTAATGTGTGTGTGTATGTGTGTGGGTTTTTTTTCAAGTTGATTTCAAACCGAAAACTTAAACTTCCTACAGTCGCCGTTGATCAAAACAATAGTTTAACGAAGGGCAACTAGCTTCTCCTTCATTATTTTCTCTGAGTGGAAACGATTCTTCCTTTAGTTGCTTCTCATCTTTTCTCTCTGTTTTTTTTGAAGGGTTGAAATATGTATACTGGATGCTTGTTTGTAATTTTATTACAGGTTCATTTTTAGGTTATGAAGTATCAAATTGAAGTTCCATATAAGCTGACTGTCACATGCTTTAAGAGCATCCTGCTATTACACATTAGGCAAATTATCAGCTATATTTAGCAGCCATTTAGACCGGAAATGTCTACGTCGGTGGTTGAATTTTCCAATAGACCCTCACACAAGTTGCCACAAAACGAGCAAAGCATTTTATCTTTTACTGCATGAATAACAATTTCGCGTTTTGTAACGCTGATCTTTGCTTTTTATCGTAAAAACGTGTGTTTATTTAAGACGGAGGGTTTTCGTCATGTTTATCTGCACTTAGTATGCGCTAATTATGCAACAACAATCACAAATATGACAATAAATGAAACGACAAAAAAACACGCGTACACAAAAGTTTTGTAAACTTGCAGCGCGGAAACGAAAGATCATTTTAATCACGCTGACAACAGAACTTTAATCGTTTGTTTATGTAGCAGCACCCGAAATATCTAATTTGCATTGCACTCGATCCGTACATTTGACTGTCATCTTTCAACAGCAAAACGAACATATGATCAAGCAGATGTGCGTGCAGCGGTGGCAGACAACTAAACAAGTGCCGTCAGCTGTTGGCCCTCTCGACACTGGTCCTCGTTATACAAGCGATTTCGACATCACTATCGTCCGTGAGAATTGTTAAGTAGTTGGGGGCTAAAATTAGCTGCTCTTTCGGTCGGTTGACAAACATCTAGCTTAGCACGAAAAATCAAACCCGTAGCGCGACTGTTGGCTCGTACGATGCAAAACTGAAGCATGCAGCAGAGCTACCGCACGATGTGCGTGGGATTTTAGTTTGCATTCCTGTATCACAGTTGAGGCGACAAAAAAAAAACACTATCCGGACGGGTTTAAGTCAGAATTAGGTCTTAGAAGTACCCGGTTTTGTGTACAATGCGCCACAATTTATTAATTTGGCTCACCCAAGAGCAAAGAATTTAAATTGATATTTGTACAATCATATCTGAACCGAATAATTTGTCACAATCTAATGAAAAAAAACCCAAAAAAAATCATTAAAACAAGCATCTTACAAACAAGACCTTCGTAGTATCCTTCCAGAGCGCTACATTGCTTAACCATATGGCACGAATTAAAATGATTTTAACAGATGGACCTAATTTATCAACAATTCCTTAAGCTCCAACCCATGTTTCTTTGGACCCCACGGACACTGGTACCCGGATCGGATCGAACACACTTCGTAATTCGCAACCGCTGTTCTGTCTTGTCCGTCACATTGCTTAGAGTTCCCCAAGCCATGGCCCCATGCCACTTTTGTGTGATGCCGGTGATTCACCGCATAGTTGGGAAAGGCAGGGCAGAAGTATACAAGCACAATTCCATTCATTCACTTCTGCGTATGTCAAAGATCAACTTGCAGCGTGCTATCAATTTAGATCGCACGTAACGAACATCTCTTCCAAGCGAGCGATAAGTAAATTAATAGCACACCATTTTGCCGGATGATCTCATCGGCACAGATAGCAGCATTCACCAACGAACGATGACTGCGGTGGCCGTGTTCATGTGCTCCACGGCAAAAGCCGAGACAATTGTGCCATGACGCAGGTTATGTCGTCCAAGCGAAAACAAAACGAGACACAATTCTCATTCTACGCGTGGGTAAGCATCTTTCAAGCACCAGTTCAGTCGGTGGCCCCGGCACCAGATCCCACTGTGTCGCTGTTGCGTAGTAGCTTGTAAACGGTGACATTGTTTCACCGAGCGCTTGCTTCCACCCTACTATTAGTAGGAGGCGTGTGGTCCCAGTATTCAGATCGAGTCTGTTACTTGAGAGTTGCAGGAAGTGTGCACTAAACAACACGTCTCACTACTAGCAAGAAAGTCATCCAGTAGTGGGTTTATGTTATCCTATCAAATCGTCTTATAACGTACAGTTACAAGTCGTAATGCCAATTTTAGTACCCTACTGTTATGGACTACTGAATATTTCGCATGAAACATCAGCCATATATCTTTCGGCTTAGCACACGAGCCGACCCATGTGCACGACAAATGGTGCAAACTTTGCTCTCGCTGACTGTTTTTGTTATTATAAAAAAAAAACATTTTGTAGTTTTTTTTTTCTTTCGAATACATTAATAGGAGCCAAATCGGTATAATCAACTATGCACAGCAAGCTGTCAACTGTCATCTAGTTTCCCCATCGCTCATCCGCAGAACGAGCGCGTCGGGCTTTGTTTACTTTATGAAAAATATACAACAAAACCTCCAACTTGCGTCGCACGAAATAAGCATCAAGAATCGTTCTTCACGGTTAGGTCAAACAAACCGACAAAACGGTAGCATTTTTATGTTCATTTTATGGCTTGCTCTCTTCTTTTGACGGAACGAAAAAATCGCAAATCGCGAAAACTCACTGACGCCCACGACCAGATGTTTGGCAAGAAAAGAAAAGAAAACTGCAAACTATATAACACTACAAAACATGATCTTCCTAGTTCTTGCTCTAAGTAATGTGTCTCTTTCACTCTTGGTGCTTGAAATTGGAGCGGGTTTTGGCAGACATTTGGCGGTTTAGGCAATAGCTAATGCGAAAATGGTATCAAATGTTTGGAATTACCGTGACAAGATTGTTCATAGCTCATCGTGAAATTAGGCGTTAAAGCGAATTAATTTGACCTCCACCCAGGACGGACCACCCCGGGTGGGTGCCGATTTTCTGGAAAAGCCTCCCCAAAAACCGGGCGATTTAATTTGACGAGCTTTGGAAAGGCATGCCCCACAGTCTACAGTCCCGGCCGCTTCAACGGCTGCATCGCCCGGAATGGGCCGTTTGTCTTGGACATTTCTCAAAAAGCAAACGGCGCTTCCCATGGTGCTTACGAGCGAGGGGCGAGAAGGAGAATATGAATGTGATCTGATTTTGTTTGCCGCATAAATATGTCGTTTACGCTAAATCTCCTCCCATTAGCGAAAGAAAATTACAGCCGACCACTAGGCACTAGCGGGAGGAAACGGTGCAAATATTTCTTGCAGCTCTAATGTCGGTTTTGAACAGCGCGATCTGTCAGCCTATTGGGATGTTTGCGGGTTGTTGCTGAAAAGTTCATCAATTCCCGTACCGTGAGAAAGTATGATAAATTGGTCGTGTACTTTTTTCATCAGCGAATTTACGGTATGGAAATGATTTGTTGTTTTCCATTAGAATTTAGAAACGATGACCAAAGAGCTAATTCCTCGAAAGAATGATTCAATGGCGAAAGTCAAAAAGAAATCGTTTTCACCGCGCCGTGTGTCAAACGATATGACGCATGGAAGAAGCAAACGGACTAGTAGTTGTATTGCAACTTGCCCCGCACAGTCTGCGCGAAACCCCATTAACGCCACGGTGATCTTTGGCACATTTTCGGTCAGCTGCAAAATCCCATCTGCAACCAGCATCTCGCCAACTGCCCTAGGCCTTGAGCAACACGCAACAAATCGCGAAAAACACCACGCACGCATCCCTACTGCACCTAAAAATAGATCGCTTTTCAACATGGCCCCCAAACTCTCTTGAAACCTCTCTCTTGAAATGGGGATGATATCATCAAGAGGGTTTTGCAATGCATGCAAACACTAAACGGTAGTGCCAACGTTGACGCATCATCACGTCGTTTTTATAAAATATGGTTTACGTACCAAACCATACGCCATTGACCTAAACATAAAATACGCGGAAATTATCCCCACACGTCGTTTTTTGGTCAAACGTACAGCATGATAAGCCGATAATAGTGTTTTCCGTTTTCATTTACGGCCGCAATTCGTACACGCTACGCAGGAAAACAAAGACTGAAAGCGTTCGACGATCTATCTTGATCTTGATCTTCCAGCATGGGCGTATATTTTCACCTGCGCCTCCACCTGTCGTATCATGTTTATTCAGGGAAACCTAGATTTCATCGGTGCCTCCCCCATATCGACAGTCATTGCATGAATTGAGCTATTTTCTCACCAAAATACATCCCCTAAATCTTAATGGACTATTGTTTTTATACCAGCCGCAATGCAACCGCCGTCCTCTACGATCTGCGTACAAACAAAAGGTCTTTTACTGGCTCTTTTTCACGACTCATATCTCTTAGGTTCTGGGACGGTTTATGAAAGTTTCTTTCTGCAATGAAAAACCTTCTAAATTTTACAAATATTAGTTAAAATACTCCCTAAAAACAACGTTAAATCGAGGCGGTCTTTGTTGAAATTTTTAAATGTACCACCTTTGACAATTTATTAAACCATATCCTAAGCGTGGGTTAAGCACTACCCCGCCTTCGATCGTAAGTTGTTTGAAATATGCTGTATAATCGACTCGATGCATTCTATTATCGTGCCATTAGACGCCTCTTATAAAAGGCACAATAAAAACACACACACTCTCACACACCGATTTAGCCAACACAAAATGCATAATCAAAATAGTCGGATTAATCGATCGTGGGCGGAAGGGACAACCTTCAAACCGTTTAAGATGAATAATTTGTATACGGTTTCTAGTGGCCCGTTTGTGGCCCAGCCCATTCTACGTTGGATATTGTGAGTTGTTGTAGGTAGTAGCATCCGTAATAACTACTAACATATCCCAAACGCTAGTTTCTGCACAAGAAATACCAATATTTCGAAATATTTTGTTTGCATAGAAATCCCACACTTTTTGTGCTTCAGCTTTAACCACGTTTCATTATGTAACGCCTTAAGTTTATAAAAATTGTGATGCACAAACACAAACAGGGATATAAATACTGATCTGGGTTAAATTTCTCCTCCAGGTGGCATTCCCAAGCACTGCAACGTTTCACCAGTGAAGCGAAGAAAGAAAGCGACAAATTTTCCGCATCACTTCTTCGTATAGCTGCGTTGTTGAGGAAAGCAGTGCGCAGTTTAGTTCCAGAGACAACATCAGCATTACGTTCTCTTGCGTTCCATTTACAGTATCAAACCCAACACGTACAACTCAATAAACTGCACGTTTGATGTCGCAGAAAATCGTGTGGATTAGATAAGAATTTTTAGTGGCTTCTTCATTCACGCTATAACTAACGATAACGATCACAACACAGCACATTATAGACTTATAGCGTATTTCTAAATTAAATTATTAATAAAGAAACGATTAAACTATCGAATAAAGAAACCTAAAACACTTCACAAAAGGTCGAACAAGTTCCTTCGCACATAAAATGGAAAATAAATTACTAGCCATTCTTCACCACGGTCACACTAGGTCGCGCCAAGGTCGTTCGTTTCCAACACCTGTTTGTGACTGTTTATAAGCCACTTTCCAATCGGATAGAACCATTGGGCATGTATATTTTCGGTATGTAGGTCGGTATGATTCATCATATTTTGTGGTTTCGTCTAATATACTATAAACGTGTTTGTGTAGCAAATGCAGAACATACCTTATGATTTATATCTTGCACATCTTCCAAACTGACATCGCTATACATGTCTTCGGCCGTATCACAGTTGGAGCTTCTGCCGGACGAGTTAAAGCTCGACGATCTGTAAAGATGACTGTGAAAATAATCTTTCAAACAACAACTCCCCTTCATTTCACAACTATTGCAACAATCGTGGTAAGCCGAACTCACTAAGAAGAATTTACTCTGATTTTTCGTATCATTAATGATCAAAAGGTACCTTTGGCTACATCTCTAACACCTTCCACATTTTACTTATTGTCCTACAAAACTAAAAATAACTGCTAAATCATGTTTTTTGTAACACTTACTTTGCTAAGGCATTAGATCCCAGCTGCCGTTTTCCGGAACTGCTGAAACAAAATAAAAATAAAGTGCAATTAGTAAGGTGAAGCAACTATTCGGAATTTTCTCTTAAAAACTTTACACCAAACATTAATTAAAGACTTATTCCTATTACCATATAAATAACATTAAAACAGAGACAACATAGGCAAGTACAAGATGGTAAACATTATAAATTCCACATCCCCATATTCGTCTAAATTTAATCAAATCTTCACCATACGATACAAAATCACTGTGTGAAACAGTTTTAAACAAATAATGAAATTCACTGGGCTTCATACACTAACATGAAGCGTAGAAATTATATAAGCGATAACCGTAAAGACACCATTACTGGTGCACATTTTGATTCCATAGTTTTGCAATATTAGATACGAAAATTACTTAAGATATTTTATTTTAATAATCATGGTCTAAACCCTAATTTTTATAATATGCTTTATGAAACTTTTTCAAAGTATGGAAAAAAAATCTAATGATAATGCAGTCTCGACGTTTTCACATTAGTATTATTTTTACTAAATAAAATATGTTTACTACTCAAAAACAGCGTACAGTATTAAACATGATTGTCACATTAGTTTAATGGCAATTTTAACCTACAGAAAAATAAATATGTACAACGTCTGTTGTACATTTCTTCACATTACGTGTAATAAAATTAGCAAACAACCAAACAATTTTCAACATAGTAGATAGCATTTAATTGAAAAATTGACAAATCTGTGTAGGTTATCTGAAGCACAAACTGATACAACAATATAGAAAAAAAAGTTATACCGTAATTACTGTTCAGTATGAAAACATGTAGATACGTGATAATTTTTTTATTCTTAGTTAAAAACTATGCAATGGTAATAATAATAAAACGAATACTAATAATAACAGATAACGTTTTCTGTTATAAGTTTTAAAACACAAATTAATGCCTTTTTTGTAACACCTCTCCCACATGCCTAGTTGATAATGCACGACATAGAGACCGGGAACGTTCCATCAAGGGCGTCGAACATTCCCTAGCAGAGAATCAACGGTTTATAAACAAAGCAGAGCATAAAGTTACTTAAACATACATTTTCCATTTAACATTTAAATGCAGCACGTAGTTATAGCAGTACAATTTGCAGCACAAATGACGTGACATTCGATTTATATGTGATTTATTAAAACACATCTGTTATCCACATCAATCTTTTCTTGAATTTCACATGAAGTTGATCATAACATCCTTTTACTTTGATAGACGATTCTTTTCTATGCAGTCGAAAATCAGAATAATTAATTTATACTTTTACTCGCAATGTTATAACGACATTGTTGATATTAAACAAGATAAATATGTTAACTTCGTGACTGAGCATCATAAATTATTTTGCAAAATCCCCACAATATATCGATGACAACTTATAAGAAATATGCCAAATGGGAATATCATCTACGGAGTAGTTAAATTTCTGGAAAATAGTATCTGTGAAACAGTGAGATATATCGGTAGTGGTCACACATGTTATTGCTAACAATTATGTTATGTGACAATGCCTTCCGTGCAGATCTTAAAACGGTCTAGGTCTATACCAATAATATCTATGAAAATAATGTCAATGCACATATTATAATTATTTGCATTATAATATTTTAGAAAAACTATGAGTAATGTTATTGGGAGATTTAGAATTTCTAGCTCATAAGTTGAATCTTGTTATGAGTTAATGGCTTCGCCCTTCGCAATTGATTGATATGATGCAAAAAAAACACACATTCAATATATTGATATGTATCATGGTCAAATCATGACAATATAGATCTATAAGTAAAATTACCTAAAATCGTCTTTGCATTTTTGTGTATAGAAGAGAACTAACTATTGACTATTGCAATTAACTGTGTGATTAACCTTTGATTTGCACAGCATTTTCTACACTTTCTTCTTTTCCGAGTTGGAAGATGTTTCACTCCGTAGGTTTGGTACACGCAAGATTATTAATTCTACTATGACGGTTGCAACGCATCATGAAGTCTTTGATCAAAGGACCAATTGAAGGCTTTGATCAAAATTAATATCAGTTTTAGCCTATGATCGGTATCATCTCACTCAAATTTTTTCAACAGGAGTTCAGTTTAGTATATAGGCACAAACAAATGAACTAGAATCTGTTACTGCTAGAATTTGGATGAAGATTGAATGGTCGAACAATTTTTGTCAAACAATAATTTACAACCTACATACATGTGAAGCTTACAGATTAGTTTACAGTTCTAGTATAATCTGGCGTTCTGTAGTATGATTAAGTTTCGTACATCCAAAGTATTACTAAACAGTAATCATTGCCCTGCACGATAAAATCATAAAGTACAGGAGGAAAGCATTTTGTTCGCATGTGATGTGCGTAACCGAACAAATTCATGGCGTTCTCGGTCATTAAAATATGTATGTACTATAATTTATCTTTGAAAAAATCGCTCATTTTGTTCAGTCAAATTAACTATTGCATTAGCCTTTGCAAATTACGTGATAAAAGAGGCGTGGAATCGATAAGTATGAGCCGCCAATAATCCTTTAAATGTACTACCAAAATTTGATTTTCTGTATTCAAATATTCCTGTCTGATGTATTACAGCGAACAATGATGTATTACACTGATAAAACAAGGATATCAGGGATAAATAGTGCCCAGGGATAGTACCACAACACATGCAAGACATATCCCCAGAACAAAAACAACAGTTAATGAACCTAACTACTGACTTTAAGGTCGTAGTATGACCACCATACCGTTCAAATAAAAACCTTCTTTCTACCAAGTCCTTTCATCTTATATTGACACTATTTATAATGTTAGCTGGAGTGGATTGTTTTGTTCGTTCAATGCTTCTACTTTTTGCATATGAAGAAAGTATAAATGATATTGATTTCCTAATCAATGATTCCTTATTTTGCCTTTTCATCTAAAATTTCACAACATGCTTGCAACAATTAATGTATTGGACATTCAATTCCACCTTAAACTAGCAAATTTCCTGCTACTTATTGTATATAATCTGTTTTCATGTACAGTTTAGTTCTAATCTAATTAAAATTATATTCTGATATTCTCTTCGTGGGTTTCCTTTCCGATTGGTTCGACACTTCGATAGTCGGGTTCTTCTTTAGCATCCAGCCAATAGTACAAGGTTTCATTATCCTTTGCGATGTACTAATCGTCTTGTTCTATCCGTTACACGGCCCCTTCGTTGTCAAATTCACATAAACTCGAAGACGCGTGTAACCTTAAATGAGAATGTAAATTAGTGAACCGAAAATGTAAAATTCAATTCATCATATGCATACCCCGAATGTTTTGCTGCTCCTACCATTGGCATCAACCGGCTTTTTGCTTCCGATGTAAGGAATGGGCGTTTGCAGTTTTGCTTTCGATAAACAAAAGATCTCGTCCTTAGTTTGATCGTAAGTTTAGCCAATTATTATGACCATCACTTTCATTTTAATTACATTTTTGCCTATAGTTGTTGAATTGAAGAATAGTTGAACTGAGATATTGAATTTAAGGATGTTGCTTTACAATACAGATACTGTAAATACACGTGGGTAAGCAATTTTAATCTGAAGATACAATATAATAGGGCATGGTTTTGGAAAACAGTAATTTCAAAAATACAAAATATAGTGAAAAGTTTTTTAGTACAAATTGTGTTCTACAAATTGTGTTTTGCTTAATTTGCATTTAACATTTTACTAAAATTAAACTTTCTCAATACAGTACGCTACAAACTCTTCGAAATTCATATGTATACAGTTGTTCGGAAAGGTGTACTGAGTATTCTACTGCGAAATGTGCTACATAGACCGACAAGTAATCATTTGAACATTCGGAAATTCCAATTTTCTTTTTTGTTGTAGCTTTCAAACAACACGCGGCGTACCATTTGGATCAAAGGTCCAAAGGACCGCAGTGTCAGACGGTAGCAAAAATGCCACGAATTCAAATCACGATAAGACGTGTGCACACTTGGTCGCTTACATTTGATACACGATGTACGATATCTGCCCTACACGAAAACGCAACCAAACGGTGCTCTCGATTACGAAATTAATGTAGATAAACAGTATTCTCTATCAGTACAAGCTGTTTGGAGATATTTGAATGGGCCACACAGAACAACAGAGAAACAAAATGTAATGAATTAGGAGTTGTACG
>JXXA01015662.1:0-11185 GCA_000956255.1 Anopheles punctulatus
TGACGCACTGTGCGTTTCACTATTTGGGGAGATGTTTTAACGAGTTTTTTTTTGTCCCCAAATCAATGAGACTAATGTAGAGCAGCCATTTTAGGTGCCATCAAATGTGACGTTAAGCTAACGATGTTTTTTGATTTTTGTTCTTCGTTGCTTTCCACAAAACATTCTTCCCATTTCTTTCTGTCAAACCTCCACGAAATGTGCACCAGGATTCCGGTCCTTCGGTTTCGTGGGATAACCTTCGTTACCCCCGCGTGGCACTGGTGCTGATAAGCCGCGAGCAGTTATTGCGATTCAACAGGTCACACAATCTAGGTGCCTTCGGGATTTTAGCATGGGCCGTGCACGTTTCATGATCGGAAGCTGGAAGCAGCGGACTTGGAAAAGAACTTACCGTATTAATTGGTAGGGCGTTTCGAAGCTACGAAACTCGTGATGACACCGAGATGACACTTAGTGTCATGAACTGTCTATAAATGGTATCGGATTGAAGTTGTCGTATTTGAGTACTAGCATTCTCGAGCAGATAGGGTTATGGGGTGTGCACCGCTAGTAGCTGTACCCGTTCCACGGTTCCACTCACTTCACTTGTGAAGCACACGTGGAGCGCCAATGCACACACACACAAAAGCACTCTCTACACTAGCCGAGGATAAGCGTACCCTCTACAACGAATTAAAAAAGTCCCGAATGTTGGCTTTGTTCGGCTTTTCCTACGCTGCTACTATGGGTTTCACTTAAAAAACAAAAACGCACATACACACAAACACTGTAAAAGAATATCTGCTAGCTCATATCGCACTGCACGCGGTTGGGGACTATACAGGTGGGGGTAACTGGCAGCGGGGAAACCTTTTTCTTCTGCCAAAGATTCAACGCCTTACAATTGTCCTCCACGGTGTAAACTTCCAAAACCTAGCGCGGATAGCGAAAACGCGGCGTTATGGCGCAAGTGCACGGTAAAGCCTTCCGGATATGACTGTCCGATCCGTCGGCTCGGGCCGGCCTAGTGTATCAGCGTCGGAAGCTGATCGAAGCCCGAGAAGGCACGATCGAACCGGCCACAGCCAGAAAGCCCCTAGTCGGACCCGATCGGAAGCGACATCCTGATAAGGGTTCGGGCTGGACCCGAAGCGCTTGGGCCATTCAGCACAGCGTTTGCGGAGCAACAGCCCAAAAGAAGCGCTTTCGCACGAGTACTCACAGCCGAGGGTGATTTGCCGAAATGGCGGCTCATTAGGGCCAATAGCCATTCTTCGAGCAAAACCCGTGTCGCCGAAGGTTATCGACACGCGGTTTGCCAATGTGTAATCGGTTCACAGCAGTTCTGGCTTCTCGGGTGCCTTCGATAAGGATGTTAGTATGAGACAAAAAAAACAATGAAGAAAACACTCTACATGCGTCTAGTCCTTTGCCGAACATTAGACGAGCGATTTCTGCTGAAATCAATTTCACAACATCGCTTACGTATGCGCCGGTTTATTACGTTTCCATATTGTAAAGGTTTAGCGCTAAACTTACGTACATCCGTGCATGCGTTGCGCACAGTGGCTGGCGTGGCAGCACCGCCTGCTGGGATTGCTTTCCATGATGCGCCATGATGCGTCGTAGCGATAAGCGGTCCAGTGAATCGACGCTAAAGCATTTCCAGTGCACTCTGAACCCTGCGGGAGGCAAATGCAGCTGCGACTATGCAATACTGCACGTTTCGAATATGCTTATTCAGCGGGTTTCTCTTCGTGCCATAATCTTACCGGACATAAAGACATCCATTGTGTGATAGTGGAGCATATGGAGCATTGAAAATTAATCGGAAGATTTCATCGATTGAAGCGCTTCTAAAACCGAAAACTTTCACTGTGGTGTGAGATTTTAAACGCCCTCACTTGCAGCATCTTATTAGCAACCAGTTGGATGTTTTATGTGGACTTCTAGCAATGTCAGAAGACACGTGTCAATTTTTCTTTTGAATCAACGTTAGAATAAGGTCAACCGTTTGAAAACTTGGGCGAACATCAACCGAGCTTCGTCAGCAGCCGTATGATTCAGGCCTTTCCAGAGATAAAACTCCACTTTTGCATACTACATCACCTGCAACTTCAATATAAACGTTTTTTTTCTTCTATAACTTTTCACCCCATCAGAATATTGTCGGCCGAGTTCGAAACATAATTAATTCATTGAAACATTCTCTCCTCGGATTGAAATGTTCCCTTGTGCGATTCAAAACCCTGTAAGTAACAATCCGTTGTTTGGACCACCCATAACTCCCACCATGTGGTGAGTTCCTTTTGGGGGTTATTTTCCACTTTTCCCGGCGCATGCGCTTCTCGCTTCTCGCTTCCCGGCGCTCATGCGTTCTGTCAAATTTTCCTCACAACGAAGGGAAAACATTCCCCTCACGCCGAGTGAGTGCCCGCACGGTACAGAAAATAATCCACCGACCGGAGGTCATCCTCGCCACAACCAGGCTGATGACGGATTACGCGGTGCAAGTCTAAATCGGGTAGCAATAGCAGTGTTACGATTTTTCGATTCCCTTCGCTTGCTGGCGTTGGTTGTTAGTGGCAACCGGTGGCAGCATCCTCCGCTTGATTGGCGTTAATAGACGCTAATTGTTGTGCGCCTTCGGTGGGCCGGGCGGAGAGAAGCTTGGCGACCGAGAACAAAAACGAGCTGACGGGACGGCGAGGTGGGTTGTGTAATTGATTCGCGTATTGGTATCGGCGACGGAGACAGATGCTGCGAGTGTGCCGTACGAGCTGCTGCTGGTGCTCCGTGTATTGCGACGTAGTTATCGCGTGCCGAAAAGTTATCTCTTGAAAGAAAATTCGTCATCTGAAAAGTGTGCTAGCACCTGTTATGCTGTGAGTGTGTGCGAACGAACGAAGGGAGAACGAATAAACGAACGAACCTCGTGTGTGTTACATGCAACCACGGCCTACTGTGCAGTGAGCGAGCGAAAACAACATGAATCATCTTCAAATATCCACCGATCCGACCCTGCTCGGGGCGGATCTGTTACCGGAGTCGCTAACAACGTCACCTTCGGTGTCGACGTTTCTGCCAGAGGAGGACGCATCAACGTGTTTGCTGCTACCGGAGACACCCAGCCCCCCGTTGGACTTTTCGCATCCACTCACGCCGAGCATGGGCAACGCGACGGACAACCACGTCCGGGATTCGGTCGCCGGGGACGACGATCAGGCGGCGGAAACGAGTAGCTCGTCCGGGAGCTCGGGCATCGGCATGGTGGCCCCGGTCGGCGCCGGTGCGGGCAACCTGTTCAGCCACAACAGCTATCAGCATCTGCGCAAAAAGAGTGACGTCGTGAAGGCGGGCCAGGACGGTTCGATGCACCATGCGGCCAGCTTGGGGATTGCCCTCACGAAGGATATGCCCGGGTTCGTGCACTGGAACTGGCCGCTGATAAGGAAGTGTACGTTTTTCGTGTTCCTTGCGCTGATCGTCGCGATGGTGGGCATCGTGGTGGCGATGATCGCTACCCTTCCGAAGTCTTGCAATCCTCCGTAAGTTGTGTTTGCGCGCTTTTTCATGCTCCAGTAGACTAACGTCACCTCTCGTTTTAGCGCCACATGGTACAAGGGTTCCGTGTTTTACGAGGTCTTTCCCGCCAGCTTTCAAGACACCAACGATGATGGGCTTGGCGATATAAAGGGTCTCATTGGGCGCGCCGAGTACTTCAAGCAGCTCGGCATTGGCGCGGTTCGACTAAACTCTATCTTCCCGTCCAAGCACTATCCGGACCACTTCCAGGAGGTAACGTCGCTGCTGGACGTGGACGAAGTGCTGGGAAAGGTGGAGGATGTGCAAAAGCTGGCCGCGACACTGCACGAGCGCAACATCTCGCTCGTGTTGGATCTGCCGATTCATCCGTTTCTGGCACGGCTCAGTCCACCGACGATCGATGTCGATCGTTTGCCAAACCGCACCGACGACGGCATGGTGACGAGCGAATTCCTGCGACTGTCTCGCTCCGTCGGAGCGCCACAGAGCGAGGGTACTACGGTGCTTTCCGATGTGCTTCGCTTCTGGCTGACCCGTACCGGTGTGGATGGATTCTACGTCAAGGGCCTGGAACACTTTGCCGATGATCCACTGCTGGTGGAGAACGTTAAGGAGTGGAAGTATCTGCTCGGACCGGACCGTATTCTCATGGTGGGACAGAAGTTTGTGCAGCAACTGCCGGAGCGACTGGTGCGGGACGTTCTGACGCAAGTGGACCTGGTCGATGTCTTTCTGGACGTGAGCAACGGGACGGACGGTATCGCCAGCACGGTTCAGGATGCCATCCAGGGTCGTCTGCTGCGCGGAATCGATCATCCCTGGATCCACTGGAGCCTGGGCAGTGTAATGGAGCGACGACTTGCATCCGGATTGAGCCCGAATGCGACGCTCGCGGCCACACTGATGGAACTGACGCTTCCCGGCACGCCCAGCATCTTCTACGGTGACGAGATTTCGCTCGAGGAAGCAAACGATCCGAAGGGGGAGCACGTCGATACGCAGCACCTGCATCACCTCACCGCGATGGTGTGGGACAGTGCGCAGAATCAGTTCACCAGCCGGGGCTCACTGCCGTGGTTGCCGCGCAGTGCGTCCGCCTCACTGCACCATCTCGACTACGTGATCGAAGCGATTGCCCTGCGCAAACGTTCACCCTCGATCTACCTGAACGCGGTCGTCAAGGAGGAACAGACGCTCCCGAACGCGGACATCAAGTCGAACCAGAACGAAATCCTGGTCATCCAGCGTTGGTACCCGCGCCGGAACTCGTTCGCAACCGTCACCAACCTCGGCCAGAAGCGTGTGTCGCTCGATCTGACCGCGATGTTCTACAGTGGCGAAATCGTTGCCGGTTCGTCCCTCAAGCACGAGCGCGTGTATTTCGATCGGTTCGAGATCAGCCCGCTGGAGACGATCGTCGTGAAGCTACACAAGTAATTCAGCCCTCCGCCGCTTCGCATAACACCCTGGATGTGTGGACCCTCGCCCCGCTCCTCTAGCTACCAGTGTCTCTGTGTCATCATCCGAAACCCGCTGTCCGCCTGGAAGCGTGGTTAAACGCAATAGTAAGAACAGTGTAAAAGTGTAACACACCACCGGTTGAATTGTATTGTTTCATTAGATCTCTAGCTTTTATTTTCATTTTCTGGTGGCCTATCTAAACGATAAAAAATAAAATTAATTGTAATTATTATAGATGGGAAGTTTGTTAATAAAACAACAAACAGATAGTTGAAGTTTTAAACGCGCGCGTACATGTCATACCGGTTTTTTTGTTGCTGCTGCTGTTGTTGTTGTTGTTGAATGTGTGTGTATGTGCGTTTTTTTTCTCCCATCGAAAGACACACCTTACACACGATTTACATTACTACTACTCTTACTACCTAAGCCTGCCTTTTAGGAATGGATGAAGAAGCTAACCGAACCGCGGTAAGAGAGTTGCCCGTTTGCTTGCCGTAAACCTAGATGTCCCTATGTGTAACATTTCGAATCCTTCCCCGCAATCATCCGTGGAAATGATTAAATAGCTATTAAAACCTACCAGTAGTATCGCTAGTGACGTTTCCTATCTTGCTTTCTCGCTCGCGTGGTTCTAGTGGCGATACCGAAGAACGTTACGCCCCGCCGGGGAATCGTGTTTGTTTCTACCTGTCCCTGCCCCAAACCAAACAAAAGCGAAAGAAAAAATGAAATGAAAAATTTGACAACTATGCATACACCGTTTTGTTTTTCTCGCCTGAAAATCAAACTGCTACGTTCTGAGCAACACTTACTTAGCTGAACGACGCCGTACTTGGCACGTCGCACGTGGTAAACTAATGCCAAAAGTAAAACGAAACTACGTACAATTTGGAACAAAATGTAAGGGTAGGAAGAGCGTTATTCGGTTTCCCTTTTAAGCCTGTATCTCGCACACGAATATGGCGCCGTTTGTTTTCACTTTTCTCTCGATAACTCTCTCTCTTTGCCCAGTCGCTTCCTGCTGAAATTTAATCACGGGTAAATCGTTTTTCGTTCTAATGTGCGTTTGTGTGTGTGTGTGTTTTTGTTTTGTTTACATCCGATAAGATAGCAAGATCAGTCCGCTTGTTTCTCCTAGGGTAAAAATTAGTCTTGTTCTCCATAGTTGTTAGTTCTTAATCAGCGAGATAATCAAACCGCAGCGCATTTTTCAGCTTCTAGGGTCTATCATCTATGCGCATTCGATTCTTACACGCATTTCCATTGCCTCCGTAGTTTGAATTCCCGTCGTCGTATCGGTTTCAATCAGAATCCTTGGCACCTATCTATCCTTTATGTGTAAAATCCTAGTCGCCATAGCTAACACAACACGCACGTACTCACACTTTGTCGCTCCATTAAACCTTAGTTTCACTATCTGGTCGCTCATAGGTTGCTGCTGTACGCTTTCGTTTCTGTCGAACGACGCCGTTAGCTAGTTCGACAACACGACGGGAGCTCTTTCTTGTTACACTCCCGAACTCCTATATACAGTACAAAATAGTTAAAATACTACCGCCTAAAAAGTTTTATAAAAACAATGCGCGAAACGGACTACGTTCCATTCTCCTGCCAGAAATAATAATTATAAAAAACACTCACTCTCTCACACGCGCACACCAAACTAAGGCGAAGAAAAAGAGATTAATAATCCTGAGTAATTTTCTTTTCCACTTCGCATAACCACTACGCTTGTGGTGCTCGCTTCTCTTTTTTCGTCCGTTCTAAACGTATTTTTTTCCATCATCCCGTCGTCTTCTGCGTTTAATATCATCATCGTCTCCGTGGGTTTGGGGGTTGTGTATGGGGAAAGAGAGCGCACCGTGTTCGAATGTCCGAGAGACCGAGAATTGCTTTGATGGCGTTAATAAATACTACAAATACTGTGTCAATCTGTCTCGGGGAATGGGGAGAGAACGACGCCGTCATCGTCATCGTCGTCGTCGGTGGGTAAAAAAAGTTTGAAAAAAAAACATGCATGGGAGAAAGTTTTGAGCAGCCTACTCCTCTTCAGGCACTGGGTTGCGAGGAGCTGAAGCTCTTCTGTTTGATTGGAGTAGGCGTTGGATCCATGACGTAGTTATTGCCCTCGGCCGTCGGGCCAGTTTGACCGGGCAGCGGTGGCAGCTTGTCGTTCGGGTGCCGATGGCTGGCGGAAGTTTTGCGCGGTTTGGCCAGTTGCGTCGTCGACAAACCGGACACGGGATACTTGGATTTGGGCGACGGGTTGCTGGCCGGGGTAGAAGCACCGTTCAGTACGCCACCGCTGTTCGACTGATCGCCGTTGTGGGCGGGCGAACCGGGTCCGGTAACACCGCCCGCACTTGCCGCTCCATTCGCTAGCCCACCGCCGTTCGTCCCGTTCGACTTGGACGGATGTTTCGGCATCACGAAGGCACGCGTTTGCTTGAGCAGCGAGCGGTCGTGCATGAGGGCGGATATGAGCGGGAGGTCGAGATGTTTGCTCTTCTCGCGCAGCGTCTTAATGTCGATCGAGGTACGATCGTTCGGGGCACGATCGGACACCGGCGACAGGGTGCTCAGGTCAAAGTCGGGGTACTGCTTCTTGATCTGAGCCTGCAGCTTCGCGCTCGGTCCGCTCGGTTTCGGAGGCGTTGGTTTGGCCGGCACTGGAAGGAGAAAGGAAGAGTTCGGTTAGCAATGTTCCGCCCATTAGCATGGTTACGTTTCGCCCCGTACCTTCCGGTGGTCGTTCCGGGTTCAACGCTGCCGCCGATGGCGCCGGGATGGCAACCGGTGGCTTGAGGATGGCCTTTTCCTTCACCGGTGTCGGCAGCGGTAGCGGTGGCTTCCGGATGGCTTTCTTGCTTTCGTATGGCGGTGGTGGTGGTGGCGGGGGCTGCCGACGGATCTTCGGTGTGCTTTCGATCGAGTTCAGAATGTTATCGTCCGAACGGGACCGGGCGAACAGGGCCGGCGAGGGACCGGTCGGCAGGTTCGGTTGCATCGACGAGGTGGACGCCTTCGAGGAGGTGGATGTCATCGGTCGTGGACGGAGCGGCGGCGGTGGTGGTGGATCGTACGACGAGCAGAGACTCGCGACCGACGGGCTGTAGAGGGGAGAGTAGGCGCCGGGCAGCTGGACGTACGTATCGGACAGGTTCTGGGTGGACGCGTACCGCGAGTTGGACGAGAGCGCCATCGACAGGTAGGGGGTGCTGCGGTAGATGGCGTGATTTTTGCACGCATCCCAGCTCCGATTGTGCGCACGGACCGTGTGGTAGGCGAGGTAGGGTGGCGGCGGGGGACTCTGTGCCATGGCCGCCAGGATGGAGCCCTGCTTCGCGTCCAGATACTCCTGCTGGCTGATGGAGGGATCCTGGATCGGGTAGATCACGTAGTCGACGTCACTGTACAGCTGCTGCTGGTACAGTTCGATCTGCGACCGTGCCAGCTGGCTCGTGTAGACCGTCGCGAGGGAGTGCGGCGGCGGTGGGGGTGGCGGCTGTCGGGGCATTGTCGGTGGAGGTGGTGGATGGTACTGGCGGGGCTTGATGACGGGTAGCAGCACGCACGCGGTCGTCCGATGCTGCGGAGGCTTAGGCATCTCCGGGTACGGTGGTGGTGGCGAGGTTATGGCTTTGTGCTTCGGGTGAAGACCGTAGGCGGGGATACCACCGACCGCGGCACTCGGCGGCACCGGCGGGGGGATTGCGGGTGGTGGTACGGTCGCGGTCATCTGCGACAGATTGCCAATGTTGTTGACGGTCGGTGCGGCATAGCTAGGCTTGGGCGTTTCCCCGACGATGCTGGCGTGCGCTTTGAGAATGTTGATCTGCGGACGGGTCGTGATGAATCTGGCTGGGACTTCCTCCGTAACCGGGGCCGCCGCCAGGACGGCCGGTGCTACCGGGCTCTTGCGCATTGCGATCGGTTTCTGCGGGTAGGGAGGGGGATCTCGCAATGGGATCGCTGGTGCTTCCGGATCGGCCGGCACCGACAACCCCGCCCTTATGTCGGGCCCTCGGAGGCCCGTCGTCTCGTGATGCGCATTGTACGGTGGCGGAGGTGGTGGTGGTGCTGCGCCCGCCCCTACCCCTACTGCTACTCCTCCCGCTGCACCCAACAGTTCGACTGGCGGGGCGAGCTGAGGTGGCGGCCGACTGGACACGACCGCGCCACCCATATTGCTGTCGATGCGCTTGGGCGGTGCCGGTGGCAGTACCTCGTCATCGTACTCATCCTCGGTCGGTGCCGTATCTTCGCTGCCCTGCAGATAGCTCTCGCCCTCCAGCGGCAGCGGCAGCGTCACGTAATCGCAGTCGGAATCGAGCGTGTGGCTGACGGTTTTGCGCGATGGGTACGTCCCGCGGCCCACGATCAGATCGGTCAACTCCTCGGCACTCAGCAGCGAATGCTTGTTGTCCGTCGGATCGCTACCGTCGCCCCGGAACGAACCGGCCGCACTGACGTTCGAGTCGGAACGCAGGCGGAACTCGCTGTTCAGCCCGCTGTCCAGCCGCGGCCGATAGTCACCGTCGACGGAGTCGACCGGTTCCAGCGGGTCGGCCATCTCGCTGCGGCACGGCTGGAAGCTACCGTAGTGGGAGCTCTCGTGCGACTCCGATTCGGCGATTTCCGACGACTGGCCCGTCAGCTCGCTGCTGTTCATCGTGTAGACACCGCTCGTTTCGGTCGGCGGGACGTGCGCGATCGTGTACACACCGGAGTGCGTTTCCTCTTCCTCCTCGTTGATGTCGTGATCGAGGCAGGTGCTGGTCGCCACGCTCAGCGTGCTGTTCTGTGCCGTGTGGCTGAATCCCAGCACGAGGCTGCTGCAGGTGGACGTTTGCCGCCGGTCCGGGCTCGGAATGGTGGCCGGGATCGTAATCGTTCCACCACCACCACCACCACTGCCCGCACCATTGCTGATCGTGGCCGTGCTCGTGGCGCTCGAGCTTTGCGGCAAACTGAGACAGTCCGTGGCGACCACCACCGTACTGCACGTGGACGAACATTGCGAACCGATGTTGTGCTGCGAGGATGGTGACGAATCGCAATCCTTCACCGGACGCTCCTGTTTCGCCTGCTCAACACTGCTCGCGCTGTCGCTGCTCGCACTGTTGCTGTTGCTCGTGATGACCGACGCACTGTTCCCGCCGGACGTACGCCCTCCAACCGACAGCGCCGCCAGCGTTCCCTCCAGCTCCTTCAGCGAGACCTGCCCCACGGAGGACGTCTGGCGCGAAACGCTCGGACAGTCGAGCAGATGGGCCAGGGCGAGGCTTTCCGTGGAGGGCGCTGCGAGCGTCGCCGTCGGCGGTGTGTTGATCATGATCTCCAGCTCATCCTCCGAGTGGACGCGATCGCTCACGATGCCCGACGTCGTGTTGGAGCTCGTGCTCGAGATCACCGAGATGCGCTGGTCGCTCTTGCTCTTGTACGGTAGGTTGAGCGCCCGCGAGTACAGGTACGGGTAGCCGTGGATGCAGCTACTCTCCTCCTCCTCCCGCTTGATCGCCTCCGTCAGCCGCGGTGCGATCTTCATCGAGAACTGGTGCGTCTCGCGGCACAGCGCCAGTATCATCTTGTTCTTGTCGTCGTTCGTCGAGTACAGCGTGATCTTGCTGTCGCCGGAACGGATCTCGAACTTTTTGCGATCGAAGCTCAGCTTCCCGATGTGCGGCCAGTGGAAGGTGGTGGCCGTGCTGCTACCGTCCGTCGCGATCCGTATACCCTTCGCGTAGATGCTGAGCGCGACCGCACCGAGCCCGGGCTCGTTCTTCGATTGCTTCATCCGGAAGACGTGCGCATTGATGGCTTCGTTGAGGTTGCACGCCTCGCGGATGTAGTGCGTTTCGGCGTCGGCCCGCGAAAGCCCGCGGTTCTCCCGGTGGCACGTGGTAACGGCCGAGATGCCCCAGGCGGAACGGAGCGCCGGGTTGAGGTACTCGTCCGGGCGGAAGTAGTCCTGCGCAGCGCCCGGAACGGATGACGAGCAGGAAGGCGGAGAGGAAGCGCCATCGGTAGGCGAAGGAGGTGACGGCGCAGCAACGACGGAAGCTGCTGCGGTTGCCGCGGTTACTGTTGACGATGCCGATGAAGATACACCCGATGGGTTGGGCGACGAGGTGGAAGTGGTACTGTTGTTGCTGCTGCTGGTGGCACTGCTGCCACTGGTGGTGCTACTCCTGCT
>JXXA01015668.1:0-16583 GCA_000956255.1 Anopheles punctulatus
TTTTCGCCATTTTGTTTATTCTACATAATCGTACGCCTTAAGCGCATCTTTCACATGCAACTGTTGTTTATTTTAATTAATTTCAACACAGAAATATTAGATGTGAACATAATTTTCATCCTGACGCTCTCTCCGTAGGTGATGCGCAACGATGAACACACGACGCTGACCGTCGATGGAGTTTCGCAGAGCCGCAGCTCGCGAGGGAAGGAGTTTCTGTTCGGCAAGTTCGCCACTAACTCGGACGTCTTTGTAGGTGGTATGCCAAATTGGTAAGTTGAACACTCGGTCCACGCTCGGTCCATGTTTTTTACATCGTCACCAACTCTAAACTCCCAAAATTCTCCAGAACTACTTGTGCCTTTCGCAGGGTGTTTGCGGTCGGTTGTATATTTCGCGCTGTACTAAGAAGTAAAATTAAGGTACTTGCCGATTGGTTGTTTGCAATGCGCAGTGTATTGCTCGCGAGATGTGCAACCGATGTTGTATGCCGTAAAAGCACACTTTGTGCGGTGCTACCAATATACGGGTTTCGATTAGCACCGCTGCCACAGGAAGGCTCACGCTGGCTCTCATTTGATGAAGTGCCTCCGTGCGGCTGAAATAGGGAAAAGGAAAAGTTTTTCCATTTAATGGCAACGATGGTGCTTCGTGGCGCTTTCTGCCATTATGGGTACTGGGCACCAGGGGCAACAAGGACAGGAGGTTGCTTTACGAAATGAACCAACTTCTCATTTTGCAAGCGTTTGCTGAGTGTTGGGTTCTACTCAAATTAAAACACTTTACACGAAGTGGAAATATATGTAGAGAAAATGGTATTAAAAAAACGAAACCCTATCTTAAGGTCCAAATTGCGATGCATTGCGGCGAGGCAAGGTGCGAACGTTTTAAACTGCTATCGAATACAAAAGCCAGCCCTGCGGAACTCCCAGCAACCTACTTCGCTATCATAAGTCGGTAGGTGTGCATGAGCATCAGGCACAATATTTGTGCATCATGTTTTTAACCTTTCACATTTCACTTTTAATTAGTGTAGGCTGTGTAAAAATGGGTAGCAATAGTTAGAAAGACTCGTGTGATGGTTTGAAATACTTCGCATCTTCGCTCGGAAAACTAGGTCATACGAAGTGAGAGTATGAAAGTAGAGTGTATGAAATACAAGGAGGGGAGGAGGCAAAACGAACCCGCAGGCTCACCATGCACTTTGCATCATTGCATGCACCTCGGAATAATAGCACATTGTAGTAGATTGTTGTTACCTCTCGGCTACTACTCCGCGTAATATACCAATATGAACAAGGCCGTCAGTAACGAAAAATGGTTCAGATGCAGTAGGTTAGTTGGGTTCTGGGTTTATGATATACGAATACGAGTAATATACTCACTGTAAGTTTGTGGCATAAATAATTTATTGTAAATACATTTTTATATAAACATATATGAATGCTACAGTCAAGCAATTGTACAATTCGATAGAGGGGCGTGGGTTGAGCTGCTCATTTTGACTATCGACATTCTAGTAGCCTTTTTTGTTTTTGAACGATGTTAAGTGTAATGTATGATGGTAGGCGTTAAGTACAGTAGTTTTTGAATAATAGCAAAAAGTTTACTGGCATGCATTACAAGCAGTAATGATTCCGCATGTCTTGAAATAATTGTTACATACAAACATAAATTTTTACTCATTGAAATTTTACTACTTAAACTGGATGCATATCTAATGTTTGTTGTTTTTATTCCGTCCGAACCAAATTTACGAATTTAGAACTAACCCATTAGATATTTACGAGCAACACAAAAGCACACAAGCTTCAACGTAAGCCACAGATCGATTAGCAGCTATAAACCTTTTTTTTTGCTGACAGAAAGCTCATCGAAAGGTTTTGCCAGTGGTGGGTATGGTTGACTCAACTGCTTTCAGTTGTTGCTCCCGGTGATCCAGCGTAGAAAAAGATATTTTTCGTGATGACACCCGTCGTGGTCGTGTACTAATGGACAGTACACCCAGGTGGCGGGCCGCAACAGGAGCCAGGAGTGCCGCGAGTGGGATTGATAGGAATAGAATGTCGTGTTTTCACGCGATGGGTTTGGCACGAAACGAGCAAAACGAACTTGGTTTGGTGTTTTTGTGCCTTTTTTGATACATAATTCACGATGAATCAAGAACGTAGCACTGGTCGTGTCCTTCAGTGGAGGTTATGGTTGTGGGAAGATATGTTTTACTATTGATTTGAGCTGTGCATTTTGCTTTTGAAATTACATGGTTTTACGTTCTCAAGGTTTTCATAAGCTGCATTGATAGATAGTTTGAGTTACGTGTGTAGATGTTGGAATTGATTTTATGAAAATTATTCAAATTTTTTTTTGCAATCACATTTAAAGAAATAATGTGTTTCTGATTGGATTGCAGGATGAATATTAGAGCCATGTAGTCGAATTTAGTTCATAAATAAGGGAACTCATAGGAATAAATTCAACACCATTTTGCTTCCCACGTTGCCAGCACACAGAAATTCAAACCTTGTGTGCTGTCGGTTAGCACCCACAAATCACGTTTCGGCGCGAAAGATGTAATCAATGAAGCTGATCCAATGACTATCCAAGCCATTGCTTGGTGGAGGGATAAGTACTTTGTTGCTAGTAAGTTGTATTCAATAGCCGAAGCAGTCGTTGCGTTTGTACTTACTCAATAAAAACCCAACCACCGTGACCGTGGACGCCCGATGACGAGCACAGGGCGAATCAGGCGTGAACCGAAACATTAGGAATTCCAATGTTGGAGAAAGTCCGCAGAGAATGTTACTTAATTAGTGGTGTGGGTGTGAAGGAACGAAAACCAACGGCAACTTCGTTGGTGGCTAAACCCTCCCTATTTCTAGCTCGTTCGATGCTTTGCCGAACGCGAACGAATTTGGATCACTTTTTCCAGACCGATGGTAGTATGAAACAGACGACCTCTGCTGGATTGAACTTGCGTTTTCGTCTTTAAGTGTAGGCCACCTATACCAACCATTAGCTAACGGGAAAGCTGATTATCGGCCCCACATTTACACCAACCTGGGGGATGTATAGTACCGGCGCAGCAGGGGTAGCTTGAGGCGAAGTGTAATGACCTTCCTTTTGTGGAATACTCAATGAAGTGCTCTTGCCGTGTGAAACACGATTCGAAATGTACCATGTCGACCTCGACCTAGACGCCATTCAGTAACGTGAAGGACATCAGAAGATCGCTCTCGATGCCTGGGACGAGTGTGTCGTTCGCAACTACACAACAAGTATTAACTATTAACGAATAATGCCTTCTGCGAAAGCGAACGATGAAGTTTCTACTCGGCTCACCCACCCCGCAAACGGTGCTGAAACATTTGTTTCTGTTTTATACCTTCGGTGTTTGTTTTGTACTCTTCGCGCTAAAATTAAGCTTTCCTAGTCGCATAGCATTTTTGCGCAGCACGACACGAAGCAGAACGCATTAATACCCGTAACACGCGCGTCTGCTAGCTGACTTGAAAAAGGGGTCAAGCGAGAAATAGTTTGAAAAACTGTGTTCAAAATTTTTACGCCATTTTGCAACCAGTAACCATGCGAACCATACCGAGTGATTAAGCCGAGCGCGAGAAACCGGTGACAGGGAAACTAAACGTGTGAAAGAAAAACGTGATTTTACGTTCAAAAGGCAAGAGCTGTCTTTTACTAAACTGGTTTCCAGAGTCTTGGATGGGTGCAAAAAATCCTGTCAAAAATAATTGAATCCATTCATCTTCTTACGAGTCTAGTCACGAAGACAAACACTACGTCCGGGGTCCGCTCGCTGTGTGTACTTTTCATAATTCAACAATTTTACGACGTGCTTTGGCACGTGCCTGAAAAGTTAAACTCACCCCACCCTGACACACAGGTAGAGCCCTAGAAATTGAATCAGTTTACACTGCGTAAGGACAGACGTTCCGTTCATCCGGGACGAATTGCACCCGCACCGTGGTCGGGATCCAGTTCACCTATTTCGAAACTCTTTTGGGTTATTGTTTCGATGTTTTTCTCCCCGCAACGCACCAACACGCAGCTATCCTTACCTAGACCACAAACGACATGTGGCGAAGGTGGTTTAACGGAAATGTGAACCCACGCTGGGGTAGCGTTTGCTTGATGCTTGAATTTTCCTTTATCGCCTTGAACCACTATCACCCATCATCATGTTTTAAAACAAAAAAAAACAGCTCGACACAGTGTGGGTTGGAGTTATCCTTGCCATCCTAGAAAAAAAACCTTAGAAGCGCGGGAAAAAGTAAATTTAGTACAAAGTTTCACGCCCACGCTCTGTCGTTCGCACGCTCGTTCGTTCAATCGATTCGTGAACGAAAGGGTAAAATGAACCAACCGATAAGCGGGACATAAAAAAAAGTCCGCCAAGTGCGTGGAAAGAAAAATCCAATCCACTCGGCAAACAATTCGATGCAAGCGTCGGTCCCGACTCGCCGGCTGGAGTTTACGGTTCGCGGAAAAGGAGCTTGTCAAGACGCAGGGCTCCATTAGCGAGCAAAAAACAACCTCACGCGTCGAACGTTTTGTGCGTTAGGCCACAAAGTCGAGCTATGAAAAATGAGATCGGAGGAAGAGATTTATGCCTAACCTGCTCGCAAGGCCATGTTCGTACGCTGATTTACCTCCACTGTATGGGAACCGGGTGTGACGTCACGTTGTGCCGGCTACTGAACTTTTCACGGGCGTGTTTTTCTCTCCATCCGATTGGGACTTATCACCGTGGGCATATTCTGTGTTCATCTACCGCTTAGCATACTTTCTTACGGCGAATAATCTACGATCATCTCTGGCAATGGTGACTCGTGGGATCGTCGTGTTTTGTCTTTCCTTCTGTTTCCACAAGTCGCGATGGGACGTAACACACATGCTAGGCGATCGGTCTTGTGTCATCAGACAGGCGGGGTAAAAGACATAATTTTCACACGTGCAGAATAATTCGCTACCTTCGCTGTTACACATTCGCCCCCACATTCGAACGATGAATGGAAAGTCGCGCGTAGGCAGATATTTATGTTTTTATTTCTCTCTTGCTGTAGCTTTCTCCTGAGGCCATGATGTAACAATCGCTGGTCATGTTAACGACCCAGCCTGTAGCACTTTATCCAACAAAACTCACTGTTACGCCATGTGCGGTGACAGAGACAACGATGACACAGTATGCCTTTGGGCCGGGCTGAGTGTCACGCTGCGTTCGATCACGGTAAACCGATGATGGATGTAATCGTTGCTTTCCCCCAAACCAATACAGAAGTTTTTCAAACTAAACTCTTCGACAATCGCGGTGGCATGATAACCTTATGATTATCCTAATAGCGAGCGGTAAACTTTTTGCCAAGCTGCGTTTGATGATCGTTAGAGTTTTATCTATATTTTATGTTATAATATAATTCTATATATTCCTGTCACTTGGCGTTTCAATATATTTTAAGTATTTGCAAATTAAATTTTAATGATTTGTTTTAAACTAATCGAGAAATTCAGACGAGTTCACAATCTCTTATTCTTCATTGAGGTAATAAGAACTTCTTAATAATTAAATCGTGTATCTATGAATAAAAGATCTCGTGTCGATAGCCCGTATGGTCATGAACACATCCGTCGTGGGAGTGTTTGTTAATCATTTGTAAACTCATCGTATACACAAGGCATAGTTTTAACATTCGTCGTCATCACGAGTCGCTCATAAAAATGTATAATGGTGATAAAAGTTTTTCTTGGTATCCGTAGATATTTATTATTGCTAGCGAGTTGTTATGAGTGGAATGAATAGAAAATCAATAATAATCATATTATTGTTATTGTTGGATTCTTGAAAGTTGAATTTTCTTAGATCTTGTTGATAGGTAAATTTTATGTTAACGAGCATGTATCTTAACTCTTTCAAATCAAACTAAAGAAAACTGTAAAATTATTTTGGTTGGGGTTTGAAACTGGTCCAAGCAATATGAAAAACCGTTTTCCTATCAAAATATTATTGTTAAACTTTCACTCCGCTTAGCTATTTATTTTATATCGATCTACACTTTGTTACGTCACAGCTGTGTTTCTATGTATAGAATCGATAATGTAACATATACTAGCATATGAGTGTACGTGGATTAACGTCACGCCGGAAGATTATTATTAGATCACGAAACTTCTGCTATTTTGGGAAAGTAAAAAAACAAAAAAATCAATCGATCGGTCTTACAACAATTATTCCCATCGCTTTGGAAGATAGAGTTTCTAGCAAAAAATGTACGATAAAACTTTTGTGTAGGGTTAAGACATTTTCGTTAGAGTTTTCGTGGTATTTGTGGTCATAGAACGCGTCTGGAAGAACCCATTCGACCTACGAGTTCACGGCACGAGAAGAAAACACGACAAAGGCTTTCCAAGGGCTCAGTAAGCGTAATGCGTTGTTGTCGAGATTGAAATTGGCACAATGATCTATGGACCAAAATTGGTTTCTATCAATTGGATTAAAACCAGCGGAAGCTATTAAACGACGTGAGATAACTAGAAATTATCATTCGCTGAGCAGGCAGAAAATGAGATGAATGATATTGAAAACGGTAATTATGCGCCGCAAGGATGAAAGGAGTGTTTCACAGGCGACAAATCGTTTTGGACGATAAGAATGCCGGTGAGCCTTTTTTGTTTTGGACTACAGGCGACGGTGATCGATAGGCACTAGCAAATTTACGATCGGTACGTGTACGCAGTTTGGTAACAGTAATTTGTTGGTCAATATTTTGAAGTTGTTTTCAAATAAACGTTCTTGGAAACGTTTTTAAAATTTTTATTTTATTTTTGACCTTAAGTCAATCTACTTATCATGCTGCATTTAATTATAGAAATCATAAAAGAATATTCTCCAACTCTTACAAGCATACATTTCTAGAATTTCCAGACAATTTATTCTGCGCTCTTCAGGCTATGATATAGTAAGAGTGAAGAGTGCTTCTCTCAATCATGGCAGGTTTCATATATCTGATAATTGAAATTCCAATCTGTAGAACGTAGGCCAGTGAAACGTCGCGCACTTCTAGTTGTCAACCTTACATGACTGGTCGCAATCTTCATCATTGCGAGCGACGTCTTAACATACGCTTTTTTTCTTCTCAAGCCATAGAAAAATAATTTCACGAGCGGCCAACTAAGAATACCGTAGAAAAAGTAGTTCGCAGAAATGTTCATTTGACCCATGGCCACTGTCAGCTGTGGCTAAGGGCAAACGCTCCGGTTTGGCTCGCGTTTCGATGCCAGTAAAACGTGTAGGAATTCCAATAAAACAATATCTGACAGCATTCAAACCAACGAAGTAAGTAAAATAGAGCCGACAGCTGCACTGCCCATAACGATCACGAGCGTACGAGCCTTAGAAATTTTGCTGAATCGAACTTTACAGAACCTGACGTGACCTTACGGTGTGTCCAAACGATGGCGTTCGCTGGGTACATGGAATTCGAATTATGTTCGACTCACGACACACCGAGGAAGGGCGTCTGGGGTTTTGGGACACGATCCCGGCGAAGGCGTATCCAAGCTAAACTGTAATTCAAAATTTGGTTTCGCACTGTCAACCGTGGATTCCGGGCAAACGAGCCATGGAGAGATGGTGTGTCTTGCCGTGTTCTGTCTGCCGTTGCGTACGTAATGCGCGACAGATAGGACAAACCATTGCTGCCATAGAACTTCCGATTGCTTCACGAGTTGTCTCACAGACAGAAGAAGAAACTGACAAGCGGGCAGATGGCCGAAAAAAGAAAGAAGACAAAGTTTATGTAAATTATTCATAGCACAATAAAGATTCAGCTCCGGTGTTCCACACTCCTGCCCCGAGCCCAGCTCTTGCAGGCCCAGAGCATGAACGCACACTGAGTGTTTTATAACGAGAAGATGGCCGGACTTTGCCGTCTATGGAGCCACTTTCGAGCGAGCATACTTTACATATCTCGATGCGTAATGGTACGTCCTACGTTGCCGATGGACGCAGGATCTCAGGCCCACCCGTTCACTGCGTTAATGCTCGCAAATGCTCGCCGGCATGAGCTTCGGCTTTATCCATTTCAGTTAGTGGAACGAAACCCACTAACGGGACCAGTCTGGCGGCCCTGGCGACTTAAGCAGCGATGTGGGTAAGCTTACGAAACAAAAACCCGAAAAGAAGACTCTCTTGCTAACGAACAATGCACAAAAGACTACACACTCCAACCTACGCTGTATGTGTAATCTTCCGACCCTTCACTAATGCCTAGAACGGACGAAAAGAACACCAAAGGACAGTATCTGTTTCGGGATCATAAAACTGCCAACAGCCTGCTATCACAAGTGAGTGAAAAGTGGCCGTGAATCAAACGGCTAAGCGATTCCGGAATCAGGATGTTGTTGTTTTTCATCACGATTAATAAGGACTTGCCAGGCTACCCCTAAAGGTTAGCGATGTAATGCTAAGCCAACGAAATAATAAGAGAACATAGTAGTAGCAACAGAGCTTGGCAAAACAAAACAGTAGGTGAGTTGGTACTTTACCACATTATCTCCATGACTTCGCACTTTGTCTCAGAAAGGGTGTGAACGTGACGCAACCCTGTCCAACGCTTCATCTCGGCAATAGGGAGCACAATAAAAAAGGATTTTCAATCTTACGTTTGCTCGTTTGTGATCGTGTGGTAGCGATCGAACGAAGCACTATTCATTTCACTGGTGCCAGAAAGCCAAAGGGTTTTGTGCTGCTTGTTTATATTTTCTTCGCTCAAATCTTGTGCTGTCACTTAAATGGAAATACGTAAAACTGCTAGAACGGCACAGTACGCGAGAGGGAACCATTGTCAAAAGGAAACGAATCTCTAAAATTGGTCACCTGGGAACGATGAAACGCAAGCAACCGAATACCGGTTCCAAAAGTGGGAATGCAACGATGAGTGTAGGGGCGATGGAAGATAAATTATAAACCAAAACCGGAGGAAGCTTTCCTACCATGACAAAGAGTGGATGTGTGGTGGGGGGCAATGAGATGTTTCTGTTTCGGATCTTATACTCGGTTACATCCGTACACTTGCACATTTTTTCATTTCCAACGCCCACAAGAGCCTTCGGTGTCGTGGACCTGGCGCCGTAAAGTAGGAAAAGTCGGTGTACTTTTTTTTTTGTTGGATGCTACTCTTTCTGTTTTATCACTTTCCATTTTCTAGTTTCCATCATTTGCAGAAGTGTGATTAATCCCACGATAATTGCGATTTTTTTTTGTAATCTAAACAGCTGCTTGTTCTTCCTCTTTCTCACTCTCACTGTTCTGCTTTTTTATCGCATATAATCTAGGTACAACACCAAGCTGGCACTACTAGCGCTACCAAGTGTCATATTCGAGCCACGGTTCCGTGGATCGGTGCGAAATCTGGTCTACTCCGATCAACCGGGCGTTTCACCGCGACGACAAGAGATGCGACAACCGCGTGACATCAAGGTAAGCGTCTAGTTTAACTTGTTGTTTAGTTTACTCCTGCTTCCACTGCTGCATCTCGGATGGTTATGTCATTCGATTTCGTTCTGTTTCATAGTTGATATGAGGGGTTGCGCTTTTTAGCCACTTTAGCCTCCATCGTATCAAGGTCGTTTGAGGGACGTGAAGGATAAAGAAGCGCAAGGACCCACACAATTCCAGCAGGCCGAGCAGTACCTTAGACCACGAAAAGTATCAAGTAGCGGTACATGTAGCGGTTTTATTTTTGATTCGTGCAAAGGAACGAACAAAACTAAAAACACTCGAGGAAAATTTATCACCAATAAATCAACGGATGTCACGCTTTGGCATATTTTCGATCCGTTTTTTTTTTAAATACTTTTCTTCGTTCTGCTGCTACTGAGGTAACTTTCTCCCTCGCCTGTAGCGTGATTGTTTTTCGTACGGTACCATTAGGTCAGTTTGTGAGTATCAAGGTAGAGCAGAAGTTGTGAGTATCAAGAAGAGTGGGGGAGGACTAATCGCTCAATAATTGTCGGTGTTGGGTAGCCTTTATACCGGGTTGGGTATTACATCATACCAGAATCTCAAGAAAAAGTTTCATTCGAAATGGTAAACAGAAATGAATACAATGAGTCACAAAAAGGAGATTATTGTATTCATTAAAAATGAATTATTTCCAATATTAGTAAAACATATTATTTCTTACTTAGCAACTATATTTATTGTTTTAAGGTATAGGTTTTTACTTGAAAAATCTATTTCAATGTTATCTTGGTTCATTTTTTGTCACCACTTGGCTCAACCGCTTATTTAGATTACAGAATAATTATACATATAAAACTTGCTGGCTACGGTCAAATACTACCTAACAAATGAAAATGAATTCCTGTTATCTATCACATTGTAATTAAATTGTGAACATACATGAATACTTGAAATTTTATTAAATTATGTAGATTTGACACATTTTATCGACCTACGTATTCGCCATTAATAAAGGCGAGTATTTTCACTTCAGGGAATTTAAATCGACAGAAAGAGGATGATGCTATTCTGTCATCATCATGAAACAATCGTCTCATCAAACAGAGCAATCTGAGTGGCACCCACGTCGCAGGGAAGACAATTTATTGATGCGTGGGTGGACTGATTTAACTTACATCTGAAGCCCAACCTAGTCCCAGCTGTTGTGCGTGGCTCGTGACATCGTAATACATTTTATAGCAAGATTTGTTGGTCCTTGTATATTCGTTAAATACACGGTTGACATTGTAATGACCTATCGATAAGGTAGAATAGTTGAGTCAATTCGGCTTATAAGCACATTTTGATTTATAGGAAAGGTTACTAATTTTGTCATTTTAAATACTCAATACTTTTTAAAAATTCGTTTTTAAGGTTGATCTTTCTCTTTACAGGAATGAAATAGTGGTTAGACTAACAAAACCATAATAAATCATATGCAATTCCTTTCACTGCCTGAGATTTATTTTAACAAAGGGCTCATGTTTCATGTTGTCTATGTTGATCCAGAGGTCATAGTTTTCAAAATAATTCACCGGATTCTTACCGCTGCTTCCAACATTGACCAAATAAAGCCTTTCATTTTGTCGACCGTTGCTTGTTTTGTGATAGCTTATAGCTCATTTTACTTATAAAATACATTTATGTCTTGCCTACAAAATAGATAAAATTATCATTCCATTGAAAAACTGCATTTTGAATAATTATTTAAATTAATGTATAGAGAAAAATGAAAAAATACGTTCAATGTACAATGTTCAATGCAATACATTCAATGTATTAAACAATTTGGACTAAAGGGCTTTCAAAGGACTGGTAATGCAAGCCTAATGTGTCGCTCTGCCTAAGATGAGCTTCAAGCAACTTAGAATGGATTTGGAGTTTTCCTCCATTTGCCATTCTGGTTTCAGTGTTAGTTTGCTAACACCAGCCTTTCTCTTTTTTCTTCATTTGATGACTTTTTATACTCAACCCACTTTTTGGTTCAATCTATCTAGGCGTGGGTCGTGAGGATTTCTTTTTCCGCTGCTTTTTCCTTATCAACGAAAGTGTAGTATGTCGCGATGAACCAAATCGGAAAATCTCCAAATAAACTGCCACGCAAGGCGTGTGGTGCGGAAAATAAAATTCCTTTTTATGGTGAACAATTTTTCCAAAGCGCATAAATTGTGCCTAAAAGTCAGAGATCGCTTGGTTGGCGGGCCTGTGGGTCGTGGTTTGTTTTTTCCCCTATCGTTTCTCCGGTTCCTCAGATTGCTCTAAACGGTGCGAGTGTCCATGCACAAGATTCCGCTGCCGCTAAAACATACAACCACGTCGAGTGTATCCACTTATATTTTTCATCTCATGCCACTTAACCGGATAGCGGCTATTGGAGCCATTTTTTATGCGAACGATTCACTCCTTCCGCTGCCCTGTGTATATTCTCGGTTCGTTTTCATCCTACTAACAAATCGTTTTCTTTTCCAGTGTGGCGATTCACCCTGCGATTTGACGACTATGCCGCGAGAAAAAGTGACACGGGTAAGTTTGGTTTCATTTTCGGTTACCATTTATTCGCGCTGTGTACATTTAATCTCTGGCAGCTTTCACAGCGACAGAAAATCACTTACTGCTCGCTATTCGAAGTTTCGTATTTTGGTTTCGGTTTAAATTGGTTTTTATTCTGCAAGATGTACGATAAAGAGATCGCAACAAGTTTCGAATATTTGTGTAATGTGACATCAAACAATTGTCGGTTACTATTTAAGTATCAGCGTTCTTCGAGAGATAAGTACCTGCATCAAAAGGTTCTGAAAGAATTTTAAAGAATGAGATTGATTTCAATTAAAAGATGTCACAAACATACAACTCATACATTTTTTTTCCTTTAAGTGGAAAGACAGAATCCGAATTTATATCAATTTCATGCCATTTCAACTGTATGCCATAAAGCATAACAGGGGTGAACGCTACATTTTTTCCCTTTTGAGTCGGTGTATACCATTGTTTGGTTGGCTAATACAACTTGGCATTTCTTTGCTGACCAGAAAAATGTTCCTGTGTGAAATATCGATAAAAGTAGGCCAGAAGTTTTGAGTTTGTGCAGAATCCTACGGTACTCCGTTTGTCTGAGATTGTGTTGAGTCTAACTTCTGCAACCGAGCTTCGCAACTAACTTCTTTACTGGTGCGGTACAGTGCAGAAACTGGAACATTTAGTCAGATAAATCGACCTAGCGTGCGGATGAAGCACAGGAGGCAGCAAACGAGACCCAATAAATCCTACAGCATGCGAAACGGTTTCCATTGAAGTGGATTTCTTTCATCACATCTCAAACACCTGATAATATCTGCAATCAATTTTTCTCCCTCGCTTTACTGCACGCTATCGATCTTACATCATCAAAGTATCCAAATCAACGAGTACGTTTTTTCCTCTCTTTCGCGACTACGGAGCCAATGGAGTAATGTTTTCCACGATCGTGCATCAGGATACCCAATGTGAGGGGTTTTTGCTTGTCGATCAAATTGCTTTCACCAATGAAGCACTTCAGCGCAATGCGGGCGGGGTTACGAGCAAAACTCAGGCGTGAAGCGATGGATGACAGGCCGAAAAATACTACTGATGAAGTCTCATTTCTCATGGGGCTACAATTTTTGTTTTCGCTCCTTTGCTTCTGAGCTATACCACCGTAGGTAGGCTTTCGTTGGCATGGCAACATATTCGTCTCGGTTGAAGAATTCTTTCTCATTTTATTTCTCTTCATCTTATAGTATCGTAAGAAAGCTTTAAGTTTGAAAATGCTTTTGGAGGGCTTGTTTTATTTTCTGCAGTCTGTGTTTTCGATGGTGCACATAATGTTGTTGCTAATATTTCCATGATGATGCTCTTTTTTTTATCCATCCGACCGGAATGCTTCGAATATTTCTCTTCGTAGGGGTGAACCATCCAATGGAATAAGCCAGTACAGTTAGGCATACACACTTTCCCGTTCGCCACACGGCAAAATCAGAGGGAAAATCGATAACCAATAAATCTTACCTTAACCCACCATCTTCTTGTCCTTGTCGCTCACATCATCGTTTTCGCCTTCGCTGTGTATGACCAAGGTGGAAAAAACATCGTTCGCCTTCGGCAATGTGGAATAAATAAAGCCTTCATTCATCAGACCGAGTGTACCATATCTTTCGTAACCCCCAAAAATAAAGAAGAAACGGAGGTTATGTCCCGACAACACCTGATATGAGGTGGTGCAGTTGCCCCGTTGCTGATGGTCAGGTGAAAATGGCTGTTTTTGCTTATTTTGTTGGCCTTTACGGTCTAATCGCTCGAACGGTAGATTGGTTTCGCGATTTTGGTGTCCAGTGTGCAAGAGTTATGGTGCTTCTTATCGGGTTCCGGGGTTTTTTACCCGCATCACTTTCAAAAGCGGCAGCGTGTTAGTGAAAATTAAAGCGAATCAAAGCTGAGCATATTTTTCATGTTTACTCTATTTTAACTTATCGTATTATATACCCTTCATTCTTGACAAGCCAGAAAAGCTATCAATTTTCATACGAGAACAACATTGAATATCTAGCTATTGGTGGGTGAAAAGTTGAATGAAAACTCATAAGACGACAATATCAATGATAGATGAGTGATGTGCGCTAATGTAGCCGGTAGCTCTTACGTAACTTTAGTTTGCAAACCTCTTCACCGCATCTTTTTCAACGAAATTCTAAACCCCCAATTCCCTGCGAGCAGTCACTTCCACCGTTGCCATGGTCGTTGCGCTTCTTATCTCTACCATCACTCTACATCTTTTGGCTGGATATTGCTCTTGCATACACCCACTCGCAAGCCCGCACCATGCCGTGATTCCAACGTTGCTCATACTTGTGCTGAACAATTGTGCCAGCTTATGACATAACCGGCTTTTATGCCGTCGTTTACCTGCTCAACTTGCCAGGAATAGGAAAACCCCTTAATGCTCGAAAACCTCTTTGTTAGCGAGATGTCGAAGAATATTAGGTTCGCCGGTGAGATGTTTCCTGTCGTATCCCATGGAACGAGTTTCTCAAAATCGTTGATAAAGACGTATCGAGTTATTTTGCCTATCGTTGCTTGTGCTCGCTGACAGCTTGTCATTGATAATGGTGTCCTCAGATTTTTTAAGAAACAAAAAAAGTGGTATTATTATTTACATGAAATGAATTATGTGGTATATTTAAAAGAATCTGGCAATTTCATTTGCTGGTTTCAATTATTATTATGATAAATTTTAACATTACACTTGTGTACTTTGAGGTCCTCATTATTATTGTTTTTGTGAATATTTTGAAACTCGACTTGCGACAGCATGTGTGGTTATGTGGTTCAAATATGTAATTTTCAATGATTTAATATGAAAATGATTGTTATCATCATCCTAAGCCATTTTTACTCTAACGTTATTTCTATTACTGTTGTTGGTAAATTTTAGTAAGTTTCTACTATTTTTAAATTTGTTTTACCATTACAATCACTGTATTGTCTATGTTACATAGACAAAACAATGCTCATTATTGTTATCTCATTCTTTCGTCCACAATGTTGAGAAAGATTAAAATTTAAATCCCATACCCTTTTCACCTAGAATCGTATTCATAGTCGTATGTATAAATTGCGAACTGGGTTAAAAAATTATCGAATTGCAATGGCATTAATTTTAAATGCATTATATTTGTTTACCAAAGAGTCATGAAACCTCCGAAAGGAGATTTTTATTCGGTATTCTAAGTTAACTTTTTTACGACTTTAGTAAACCACACGCAATCGAACAAAAGTTCACCGGAAGGAAAAGAAGAATTTCCATGTTTCACTAGCTGCACAGGTACGGCATGTAAAATGAAAAATAGTTAAAAAACTGAATTGCACGCTTTGCATTGAACAGATATTCCCACACTGAAACCGGGTGGTGAAACCTCGAAATCGCATCCACAGTCACATGTGACAGAAGCACGTATGCAAGTTTTTCCAAAGTTATATGTGGTTTTCCATGTCATGCCGGAAGAGTGCATTGCTATTACCGATTCGAATATTCGAAATTCGAGATTGCGCTTGTGGCACGGGCACAAATTCGAGGATGAGCTCACACATACATACGTACAAAAAAAATAGAATGCATACCGATGTCCAAATTCTGTGTTTCCCCTTTCCAGTCATCACCCGTGGCTTCTCATTCTTCTGCGTGCTTAGCGATGGCTACACTGTACCTAGCAGACCATTGTGAGGTGTAGGAAAAAAGGAGTGAACGAAATGAAGTGTTTGAGTTTTTCGAGGGTCTTCAGTAAAAGGGTGCTTTATGTGCACCACATGCAACGAAGTCCTTCGGTTTTCGGCCGTGAGTCCCCGCTTGGAGCTGTCAATACCGGACACACTTCAACATTGACGCGATCGAGCAGGACATTTAAGCAGATGCGCTCCTTTACTCGAATCGATAGATTGAGACCTTGTAGAAGTCACCAGCACCTGATACGGTGTCGTACTAGAGCGTTTCTCTAGAATATACCGAATATTTTCCACGGCGGGTAGATGTTATCAATGTTGCATCCCGCTTGTGTGCACATTGCATTTGACCGCCCATACCGTTGTATGTGTCCACATGTCCGATACGACCGTTTGCTAGTGTTGGGACGATGGAAAACGCAGTGGCTGTGAAATATACAGTCCCACCCGGTGGCACTCCGGCGGACATCATTTAAACACGAACAAGTCAATTTCCATTCGCAGCTAGTGGCCGTTACCGTACAAGCAGCACATGGCGGTGAGATTCATGAATAACTCACGACTAATTTATGGTGCAGCCATCAATTATCGCATCTCGGACGAGGTGCACGGCCGGTCTCGGTGGAATCCGGTCGGACGGATTGGTGTTACGATGCCATTTGAAGTGGGAAAAGTGTGTTTTTTCTTTCTTTCTTTTGCTTTTGGTTAGATTTGTGCCTATACTAGACTTTTGCATTGGTGGAAAATTTAGTTTATTTGTGCTGTATGCTTTTTTAAAAGAAAACATAGCTTTTGTAGATCTACATACAACATATTTGCGAATGTCCTTGCTGATTAT